>JANIJF010000005.1:12229314-12245494 GCA_024520955.1 Erythroxylum bequaertii
TTCCATATCCGGCTTCCCCATCACAAGGCCGATATGGACCCGGTCCACACTTATTGGAACCCGTTTTTCACCTGGACTTCGACCCATTGATTTAGATCATTTATTGGGCCACTTTAATATCTTTATCTGGATCAAATGACGTAACTTGACTAATAATTTATTTAAAACTCAAAATTGCAATTAATGCTAGTCCAACTTTATGAGACATTGACAAAATTGACCCTAAGGACAAAAATGTCTAACAGTAAACTTAAATTTATAACGATTAATCTCTTTTTTAATCCCTTTGGATAATTGTTTTATTGTATTTTCTTATTTGTCCAAAAGTGAAAACTGGCCATTTGGTCATTTATCATAGACTAGATCCTTTGTTCCCATAAACCAATTCTTACCCTGTTACATTAAATTTTATCCACACATTTATGTAAGAATGAGAAAGAGTTTAAAGGGCAATTAGGTAAACACATACAAATGTGTGGATGAAATTAAATAACACAAGATTGGAACGTTGTAATGGGGCATCAGATCGTCTGTGCCACTAATTGTGTACCTATTCTATTCCACAACAAAAACGGAAACGTTTTAATTAAAACCAACGCTTCGTCTTGGCTTTACGCTCACCTAAGCCAAGCCAATGTCCCCTCCTTCTTTTGATTTTGCTTCCCGCTTTACTTATCCGATCTTGCTCTCAACTCTTTCCATCCTTTTGCCCCTCTTCTTCACGTCCCTTTTGCCCCGTTATCCAACACTTCTTTTACCAACAAAACACACACACAAAGACACTCTTTCTTTGGCAGTGAAAGTTACCTGGCTGGGATCACGAGTACAACTTGGTAATTTTTTAGTTTTTTTTTACCCTTTTGTAGTTCTTGGAATTGCACTCCTTTTTGTTGGGTGATTGGAAATTTTTGCTTTTGGGTGCAATTGTGAAATGGGTTATTGTTAAGTGGTTTTTGGGTGCAATTGTGAAATGGGTTTCTATAAACGTTTGGCTAGGTATAAAATGGAAAAGGTAATGCTTCCGTTTCTACTTAGCTGCATTTGGTTATGGAATCAAACTAAACCAGCAAGCTCTCAACTTCAGAAATCTTATTATTTCAATTTTCTAAATGTCCCAGCTTGATCATTGGTTTCAGCGCTACCTGTTTTATTTTATGTAAATAGATATGATACAAGGACTTATAGTTCAATACAGCTTATAATCATCGAATTCAAATTTTTTTGTTCTCTTTTTAAAAGTTAGACTTTTGATATTTATTGTTCAACAACTCACCCGAACGTGATATCTGATAAAATCATGAGATTACTATATTGCCGGTATCAAAATACAATATACTAACTTTCAAGCTGAATACCGATTTGCTTACAGATGATGATTCAATTTAAAAGTCATTTTCAAGATTCTCAAATGACAGACCAGTTATAGACCTGCAATGATAAAAAGATATGATTGTTGTCAATAATCACATTTATGATTCAAGTTGAGAAACTAACAACAAATACATACCTGTCGCTTAGATCGTCCTCACATGAATTCCTAGATGAAGATAACCAATCCAAATCAAGATAATTTGAGCAGCTATATGCTTCCCCATGTTCATCAAAGCAAATGTGATTACTCTCAACAGATTCTTCTTCTTCCACATCTTTGAAAATCTGTTTGGAGGACATTGAGGAGGTATATCTAAACAAAAAGAACAATTAACTAACTTGGATCAGTTGCTTGTCTTTAATTTTTTGCTACACTTATGATAACCTTATTTATATCGAACATACAAATCATGAAATTCGTGGATTAAGTATATCTAACTAGATGAGACATAGATATAGTTGTGTAAATTTTCATAGAATAGAACAGTCAATGAAATTTATGTGGATCTCTAGCCAACATGTAAGTTTAATTGTGTTTGTATTGCTTGTGCTCATGACCACCATGTCCATCTTTAGGAAATCAGAAGTCCTAAAGAATATGAACATGGGACGTACATTCTTAATTTTGTATACATCCAGAAAACACAAAAACGCATATCCAAAATCATAATGTTAAGCTTTAAATTCAAAAGAAAAGGACAAGATATTTTCAGCATACACTTCTTTCCCTAATTTTTGATAAGCAAACGATACAGGACCATGATTGATAACATACCTAAAGTATGATATGTTAGTTTCACAAGTTGACATTTCTATAGTTGAATCTGAAAGTAGAGTGTTTAAGTTAATTTGTACATCTTTATCGACAAGGTGCATATTTTGTTTCCTACTGACAATTGACGATTTCTTTCTTATACTCTTATTATTATGTAATTTTAATATATTTTGTTGATTATGTATTGTCTATAAATGACGAATCTTTATGTTACAGAAAATTTTTGTGCCAAAATGCGAAATGATTAATTCTTGAAATTGTCATGGAATTTCTTATAATGGTATGGAAAAAAAAGGAACATCAAACTTCTTCTTTTTTCGGGGATGACATTGTAGGGAAAAATACTAGTAAAAGTGAAAATGTAAATAAAGCCATAATTTAAATGAAGCTGTGAGAAACTCATGGTGGAATTGACAAAAAGAAAGCAAGTTATATATAAATGTGTATTCGTGAGTTACAATCTTGAAAGCAACATTTTTGAAAACAAATCAACACTAGTCAACTTTGAGAATAAATCACAATCTATAAGTATAATTGTCAGAAAAGATTTTTGGATTCATAAGCTAAACTTCAGTAATGCTGCTAGTTTCAAGTTTCTCATTGCGACTCAACACCATTGCTTCCAGCTCTGTGGGAGTTATTGTTGTAGCTGTAGCCTGATTCTTGGTTTGTTTGGAGCCAATTTTGGCCAATCCATGATTATGATGCATGTCAATGCATAACCCAGAAAATGGCGAATACAAGTCCACACAAAGTTACACTGATGGAGAGAACTGAACTTTCTCCAAAAAGAGGCATATCAATTTTCTTCTCCTGGCAATTTCTCCATTTTCTGCCAAATATAGAAGAGAAATAAAGTCATGCAATGGAAAAAGATGAAAATTGATAATATCATAATCCAAAAACCGAGAAAATCCAAGTGTACCTTGTAATTAGAGTTACAATACAACTATTCATCCCCTGAGAAAAACAAGAAAAGAAAATTCAATGACCGCTGAAAGTTGAGGGATAATCACACTGCAGACGTGAGTAGTGACTTGAACTTTGCCAGTATATTCATTAGTTTCCTATCTTTTCCATTTTCTCTTTACTCAAAAGCTCGACTCTGATTTAAAGTTGTCTTAGTATGGCAAATTTTAAGCTAAGAAAGGACATTCAAATCAATATCTTTCACAGATTTCCACATATCAGGGTGAATGCAGACATAAATGATGACATCTATTGGTGATGCATCGGATGTGTGTGAAATCCATAAAAGAGAAAAACATCATATTTCACAACGAAGAAAAAAGTTCAGAATATACCATGAATGGAAAAGGCAACTATGCATCAGGAAAATCTACAAAGGATAGATAAGTACAACAATGATTTCCAACAATTAAAATGATTGTGAAAAGCGGCTTTGAAATGCACTACAATGTGCTTTGACATATCTTTTGCCAGAGGAAAAATCAAAGCTCTTGTAATTAGCAAAAGTGGTTATGTAAGTACATAAGAGTAACTAATTGTTAATCTCATTAACACATGAAAACATCCATTCTGAAATTAATGTGATGTCTGATAGATTGAGTCTTGCAAGAGATGACATGGATAGATATTTAAGGCATTTTTCATAGAAAGACAGGCGAACCAGTTGACCATTCCAAGTAAAATGGGACATTAGGCTCATATTTGACAATAAGGGGGAAATAATGGCATTGAGGACCATACTGAGGAAATTGGCAAAGTAGCGAACTTTGGATTCAACATGATTAATTGAAGTCCAAAGAAATTCAACCAACTTTAGAAAACGCGATTTGATTGAGGAAATATGTCATGCTACACCTGGCATAAGTTTATTGTCCATTTTTGCCCAGTCCAAAAAAAATAGCTATCATGTTTGCATATGAGTTTCCCAGAAGCATATATTAATAAGTATGAATATGTAAAGAGAATTCAATACCTCAATACCACCAATGCAGAAGAGCACAATCAAAATCCAGACAAACCAACTTGACATGAAAAAGTACAGTAGCACCAAAAAAGTGGAAGCTGATATAACAAAAATCACAGCAGTCATTGAATTAATCTCAACAATTTCTTTCTCTGAATCATCTCTCAATGCTGAACCTGCCTGCACAATGAGAACAGAAACAATATAAAAACTCCTTTAAAAAGTAAACAAGAACACATCACTAAAATCCAAGAAAAAACAATGAAATTGAGGCATACGAAATCTGAATAACTTTTCCTCTAAGGGCTATATAGATGATCTTCTTGCTTTTATTGCCATCAATTGTTGAGGAAAAAAAAATGATCTCTGAAGTATTTCCTTGAATTCAGTCCAGAACTATGTCTACTTATAAGCACATTGTTTTGTTTCATCATCAAGCTAGAGACTGTTTGATGGTAAACTGTTAACAAGGATTAAAGACACTTTCCTTAGAAGTATCAATGGATTCATGTATAACTCTCAAAGTATTAATCAAGTTTATATGCACCTCCTCAACTTCCAATTTCACAATTTTGGTGCTTAATGTTTACATCTCCCTATTAGTGTTTTGAAACATTTAGTATCAGACTAAGTAATTGATTTCATAGACAACTACACAACTTTTAATTTCAAATTTTTATACCAATGTTTCAAAGCAATGATGAATTGGGTTACAAGCAAAAAATGTAGAAGTTAAGCAACTAAGTTTTGAAATTGAAGTTGAAAAGGGTGAGAATGAAATTGATCATTCTTCAATATAATGTAGTTCTGTTGGAGCTCTATCAAAGATTATGACTCAACAATATAAAGAGGCCACACTGAAAAGCTTGAAATATTAAACATCTAAAATCTCGAACTAAAGTTTTAAGAGGATTTCTATGAAATAGGAAAAGACTTTTGCCAATATGTAAGTTTCAATCCTATAATTAATTTTCTAAGCATGGCTCTAGCTCAAGAAGATAAAGAGAATTAAGATATCTCTATGCACCGGCAACTGGAACATGCTTCCAACAAAAGGAAGGTTATGCTTCCATACATGTATAAAAGATCACATTAATATAAGCAAGACATTTTAAAAGAAAATTGGAAAACAAATCCTCAGTACTTGAGAAAAATATAAGATAAAAATACAACTTGCATGTTGACCTTCTCTGATAATTCATTATAGCGTTCGTCAGTCTCCTTTGGAGTTGCAAACCCAGACCACATTGAAGCACAGATTACTGTTCCAACAGCCATCATCCATAAAAATATCACCGAGTAGTCCATTATGGGACGTTCAGGTGCATATAACAATATTTTCACTGCAACAAGGACATGGAGATACAATTAAACATGCTGCATTTACAAAGCATTGCATCTATGTGTAGATGCACATGAGGGAAGGAGAGCATACTCATGATCTCTAAAGCGAGGGATGGACAAGCACCAATTATTGTATTTTAGTACAATAACTGAAAAGCAATCCGTCACAGGAAAACATAATTATACTACACTTGTCATGCGAAAAATGTTCCCTCAACATTTTTCTTACTGGCCAAGAGCCTGCAGTTCATTCTTCTAACCTTTTCCACATACATGTATATTACCCGCGTTAATTTTAAAGAACACAATACAATGCAAAAATTAATGAATATGATGAAACTGTGGAAATTCCAACTCTTACCATTCTGTCCATTCATCATTGAGGTATTCAGATAATCTCCTCCTGACTTTGAGATCATCACAACAGGTATTGTAATATCTAGAGAAGTACTATTATTCTCGCAACCCATCTCAGCAAGAACTACATAATAAACACAAAAAGAAAAAATGAATGATCTCCGAAAGAAGTTTACAGTCAAATTGTCAGTCAACTCATAGCAGACATAAAGACACTCTACTTCCAACCTTCTTCGTCATTTATCACTAACAGCGCTGATGCACCTCCAGACTGTGCTACTTCTGCCTTTTCAGTGAAAGAGCAATCACCACGTGCAGACACGGCCATAGAACCAGATATCTAAATAACAGAACAAGGACCAGACATTCCAATTTTGTGGTTTAGATCACATTATAAGGCACTTTCGAAATGTAGTTAAATTTATAAAAAAGATGATAGATATACTTCTAATCATATCTACTCTTTAATCTCCACGGTTCTAGGCTCATGATATATTACTTTACATATTCCCAACGTACTTCACTGAGTTTCAGAGGCAAGTATTTCGGTTGGGAAATTTAAAATTTTAGAATGACAAAGTGCCCTAAACAGAGTAATATTTAGAAAACAAAATGCAAAAGCAGATTCTAACTGGCCCAAGACATCAGGTATATTTTATTTATGCATGTGTCATAAGTAGTAATATTCTGAACCAAATATAGATAGCATCCAAGTTACTAATAGAACAATGGAAAAACCTTAGTAGAGGAATTGGAACAGCAGTTTAGTGGATTTGTAAAAACAGCAGACATTATGACCCCATCTTTAGCCACAGTGGGTAAAAGAGCCCCGAATCTTGCAGTCACACCAGTGATAGTGCCGCCTTCAACGCCATTAACCCATGTCTGAACCTTAACCTGAAAAATTCATCGACCAACAAACAAAAAAAGAAGAAAAATCATAAATCCATCATCTATAACACAACCCATCGAAGAAACAAGTATAAAATCAACCACTTGACAGCAACCCATTTCACAATTGCACCCCAAAAACCACAAATTTCCAATCACCCAACAAAAAGGAGTGCAATTCCAAGAACGACAAAAGGGTCAAAAACAAAAAGATTACCAAGTTGTACTCGTGATCGCAGCCAGGTAACTTGGGAGTGTCGTCATCGTACGACGCGTCGTCGGCAATTGCGAGACCGATGAGGAACAACACGCAAAACAGTGCTCCCAACTGGAGGCGACTCCGAGAACGAGTCATCATAGCCAAGACCCAAAATGGAAGGGGGGAAAAAGCAAAGAGAAACAAGGAAGAAGGCAGCACCCCCTAAGCAAGATCGAGATTGAGGAGAAGATAGACTCAATGAAATTGATTAATGAATGCAGAAATTATGACGAAATCATGGGAGAGAGTGACAGATACAGATAGGCCACATAAGTTTTCTCCCTCAACGTTCAGAAGTGAAGAGTAGTTAGGCAACTAATCCGGTGGAAGAGAACCGAACCGGACACTCCCGTGTGATGTCAGTAATGATTGTTGGAATCTCATCTCAGTGCCTAAATTAAATGCTTTTAATTTTCAGTTTAGTTCCGCAGTTTTTTCTTCTTTTAATTTCAAACTTCCGCTTTTAGAAATATAATATATTAATATCTTGATTAAAAATCTCAAATCCAGTTTTTTAAGTGTAAATATCTTAAACTCATCTATATAATAATTAATGGTTAATTAATATAAATTAAAATAAATCAATTAATTTTTATTTAATAAACTTTTTTTAATTAAGCTTTAAGTTCTCCTCTTTCATTAATATTTTAATTTTATTTAATCTTTAGTTAATTTTATGACGTTAAATTTTTAAAATCTTAAACTTTTTGTAAACATGGTAAAAATGTCAGGGACTTCACCCTCATATCTTATAACTTTTCAAATAGGTTAGAGAGAAGTTCTTTGTCATCTCTCTAACTTCTATCCTTCACACCTACAATTCTTCTTTATTCCTAACAACCCCCTGCTCTTCTCTCTTATTGTTTTGCTCCTACCACCATTCTTCACTCTTTCTTCTCTTTATTCACTGAAAATCTTCTTCACCGTCCCCACGAATATTTTCTTCAGATCTAGATATTTCCCTTGTCTTGATGCAAGGGTTGTAAGGTCTTTTCTCTTTCCTTTCCCCCTCCTGCCCTTTCCTTTTTCCTCTTTTAGTTACAGCCCTTTTCCACCTTAGCTCCTTGACAAAGGCTGCTTTATCATGTAGACTTTGCAAATTTCACAATTCACTACAAAACAAAACAATCCTAGGGAGGATTTTCCTCCTCTACCCTTATCCTCACCTTCTGTTGCAGCACCTAATTCTCTCCCTCCTTTAACTCAACCAATTCAATCCTCTACTACACCATAATCTTCAATTGCATCATCCTCTCACCTCTCTGTTCACTATTGCCTTAACTCAAACCTTATCTTCTTCTTCTTTAACTATTTTACCTGTGAGGAGAACATGGAAGCAAGTGGTAGGGGGCTCCACAAATCTCTCTCTACATTTCTTCCCTCCTAAGACAGAAGCTGGTCATGTTATTGTCTCCCTTGATATGGAAATCCTGCAGGAAGGTGTTAAGTCTTGGGAGAACTTCCTTGTAGGGTTCTTTTGGGACAAAAGACCTGCATTTCATGTCATTCAAAAAGGGCTCAATCAGTATAGAAAAACAAAGGTTTTATTCAGGCATTAATAGCTGAAGACAAATACATTATGTTTATCTTTTCTTCCAAAGCTCAAGCATTAAAGGTTGTAGAAGAAGGGTCGTGGCATGTGGCAAATTTTCCATTTTCTTGCAGCCAGGTTTTCATATTGAATGCAAGAAAAAGAGACCAGTACCAATGTGGGTAAATCTCTATAGTGTTCCTCTTGAATATTGTAAAACAAAATGATTGAATATGATAGCTAGTTTTCTAGGTAAACCTTTATGTTTAGATGATAATACAACGAATAGGAAGAGGTTGAGGTATACTAGAATATGCATTAACATGGATCTTTCCAATGGTTTACCATAAGCTATCCTTATTATGAGATTGGGACTTGATGGATCTCTTTATGAGGATAATGTGTGCATCCAATACCAATAGAAGCCCTCACTTGCTTCTCAAGGTAAAAGATGGATCCCTAGGAGTAAAACTTTTCAAAGGGTGGATTATGAGGAGCTAATGGGTGACGGGTTAAACTGATTGAGGAATCTATACCAAGCAACAACATAAATGAATGTCATAAGGAAAAGAAGCCATTGTCGAAGATGTTGCTGGGGAAAAAGCATTAGAGGTCACTACTGATGCAAAAGCCAGTATGGGTGAGGAGACCAATGTGGATGAACTATTAGTGAACCCTAATGACAATTCTAATGGTTTTGTTCAGATGGAAAATAGTTGTCCTCCTTCTGTGGACAATAAGGATAATGATCATATTATTGGAGATTTTTTTTACAACTACCAAAAGGAAATCCAACAAGAGCAAAGGGAAGGCTCCAACAATAAAATATTTTGATTTATGAAAATCATTGCATAGAATGTGAGGAGGATCAACTGCCCTTAAAAGCTTTCAGCATTAAGGGATCTTGTATATAACACAAAACCATGAATTTTTGCTCTTTTTGAAACTAAAATCAGAATTAAGAATTTTGGTCCCTTGAATAAACTGGGTTCTAGATGGCAATTTATTTCCAATCATCAAGCCCATAGATATGGGAGAATTATTATTTGATATGATCCTTCTTTGGTGGATGTTCATGTTTTTGTCACAGAGATGCAAGCTATTCACCTGAAATGTAAACTTCTTCAAGTAAATGTTGATATCTTTTCCTCTTTTATCTATGGTGATAATCATGTTTTCCAGGAGAAACTTTTATGGGATAGCTTAATAGACTTCTAGAAAACTGTCAATGGACCTTGGCTTTTATATGGAGACTTCAATTCAACTTTATATAGAATCGAAGCTGAAGGAAATTATAGTCTAAAAAACTTCTCAGCTGACTTCAATGACTGTGTGGGTAAACTTAAAGTCTTTGACTTTAATGCTCAGAGTCACTTCTACACCTAGAGTAACAAACAGATTGGAAGATGGGCTTTGAGAAAAAAGAACTAAATCGGACATTGGTGAACAAAGCTTGGATTGCACAGTTTCCTAATAGTGTATCTACTTTTCTTGACCTTTTATTTTCAGATCATACGACTATACAAATAGAGAATCTTCTTCAACACCAGGGTAGAAGAGGTTCTTTCAGGTTTAACAACCTGTTAATTGATGATGATGGGTTTTCTAATGCTCTTCAAAAGTGTTTGGAGGTTATGGTGGAGGGAATATAACAATTTATTTGTAATCAGAAGATTAAAGCTATCAATAGGGAGATGAAAATTCTAACGACTAGAAGATCCTCTTTAACACAGCAAGTCGTTACCAAAGCTAGGGAAGATCTGCAGGCTATATACTATGAGCTTAATTTGGATCCTGCAAATTCTATCTTATTGAGTTCTAAGAGGACTTTACTGATGTCTTATTTATCAAAAGCTAGGGATCATAACAGTCTTATGAAACAACGGGCTAAAGTAAGTTGGCTAAAAGATGGTGAAAGGTGTTCAAAATTTTTCTTTAACTCCATTTTAGCCTGGAGAAATGCAAATAGAATCTTCTCCTTTAAATTACAAGATGGAGAGAAAATTTCTCAGCAAAAAGGCTTTCTAAAGGAAGCAGAGAGATTCTTTAAGAGTTTTTATGGCTTTTCTCTTTCTCAAGCAAATATTATCCCTCTTTGCTCCTTTATTCATAATAAGATCTCTCAGCGACAAGCAGCAACCCTCATTAAACCAATGGCAGAGAAGGAAATAGAAGAGGTAGTGTTTCAAATGTATCCTAATTAATCTCCAGGACCCGATGGATTTAATAGATACTTCTTTCAAAAGACGTGGCAGAAAACTGGTCCTATGATTAAAAGAGCTATTCTAGAATTATTATCTAGGGGGTTCTATTAAAGGAGACCAATAAAACTCATATTTGTTTGATTCCTAAATCCTCCTGTTTTTCTTCATTGGATGATTATAGGCCTATCATATACACCAACTTCCTTTACAAGATTATTCTAAAATTTAGTAAATAGGCTTAAACTAGTATTGGATTCTTTGATCTCTGATAATCAAAATGCTTTCCTACATGATAGAAGAATTGGAGATAATATTTCTATAGTCTAAGAACTTATGAAAGGATATCAAAGGAAGAACAACCTTCCTAATTGTATTATTAAAGTGGATTTCAAAAAAAGCTTTTGATCATATGGAATGAGATTTTATCCTTCAGACCTTACGGATTTTGGGTTTCCCTAAGGAGTTTGTTAGATGGTTTGAGGCTTATATCACCACTCCTACCTATTATATTCCTGTTAATGGTACCCCAACTGATATCTTTAAGAGTGCAAGAGGTTTGAGACAAGGAGATCTCATCTCCCCTTTTCTCTTCATCATATGCATGGAAGTCCTAAGCTAGTTGATCCAACAGAAGGTAGGTAATAACAAGGATTACAAATTTCATAGTAAATGCAAGAGGGTAGGGTTTATCAATTTATGTTTTGTGGATGATCTGTTGCTTTTTTCCAAGGCCCATGGGAAATCTATTGAATTACTCGTGCTGATACTATCTATATTCAAAGACCTTTTAGGTTTGGAGATTAATCTTACAAAAAGTCATTACATCCTAACTGCTAATGTTACAATGATGGAAAACAGTATCTCTGCAATCATAGAAATGAGAAGGAAACCAGCTCCTTTGACTTATCTAGGTTTGCCTATTACCAAAAAAAGAATTCAATTCACTAAATGCTTTCCCTTGATAGAAAAAATACAGAGAAGATTGAGTATGTGATCTAATAAGGTTCTCTCTTTTTGTGGGAGAGTGCAGCTCATCAAATCTATTCTGAATTCCCTTCATGTTTACTAGTCCTCAAACATATCATTAGCTAAAGGTGTAATCAAAATCATTGAGAAGCTTTTCAGAAGATTTCTGTGGGGAAACTTAAACTCAGACATTCATTTTGCTAAGGTTAAATAGTCAGAAGCTTGCAAAAGAAAAGAAAAGGGGGGATTAGGATTGATTCCTATTGCCATTTTTAATAAATCGGCATTGATCAATAATCTATGGAATATTCTATTGGAAAAGAAATCTCTATGGATCTTATGGTTTCATAGCTATATCCTAAAGGATCTAGCCTTTGGTCTATCCCTATAAAGCCTTCCTTCTCTTAGCCCTTGATCCAACTATTGAAGGACTTACTATCGATTAAAAGAGTAGATCGTAAACTTTGAATGAAAGTAATTGGAAAGTGGAGTCCTTCCCTTTTAGATGTGCCAGTTGACTCTGAACACTATGAGAATAGATCCGATCCAAGACGTGGGATGATATTCAAGAGGTGACCATGAATCACTCTTCGGCTGTAGCTCTGTTATCGGATTTAAAGGTCGCCAGACACCCAACACTAATTCGGTAGGGTTGGGTGACTGGGGTAAGACGCAATATGCGCTTACCCCATTTTTGTCAAAAGATTCGTTTTCCTTGTGCTTTATCTTTTATCTGAAGATGTTGTTTTCTTAAATGCCATTGTTGTAGCTTGCTTAATGCTCTTGACTAAATGTTGTTGTCTTGCTGTATTGTTTGATATTCTCTTTCTTGTAAGGACCTCTTGTACTTAATCCAATTCTTTACCTTTAAAAAAAACTTCTAGTCCAGTTTTAAAATTATTGAATATTTTTATAGAAAATAAAATAATAATTTGTGAGTTATTCAAATGAATAAATCAATAAAAACCTTTTTTTTTGGTTTTTGTGGGATCAAATGTTATATTTATATGTTACACCCATTTTGTAGAAATTAAAATGGGAAGTTAGGATGTTTTGAAATTTATTTTTGGAGAGTGAATTATAATTTGAACAAAAGTCTTACGTACCTTTGGTCTTTTATTTCATTCTCAACATTTTTATCAAACCATATATTCGTTTTTTCAGTAATTTTCTTACTTTACATTTCATTAATTGAAGTTTTTTATTAGTTTTTCTTTTTTATATAGATATTATTGCGGAATATAAAAATATCTCATATCATTTTAGGAATAAGGTTTACTTATTATTATTGGACCGCCTTAAATCCGGCGTATCATGGGTATTGTAAGTAATTTCGATACCAAGCATCCAGCATTACTACGGAAGGAATTTACAATGATCGCTGAACTGAAAGAGCAATCACTTGTTTTACAAACGTCTTCATGCCAAATACCTGATACAGAGGTGGCCAATTGCGGGTCAGTTGCACTACTATCACGGATTCTCTTCCTACTGTTAATCAAAACCACACAGTGACAGTGACAGTGACAGTGTTGTGATTAATTCTTGGCAGGGAAAAGAATTCGCGCTTGATCAGCAAGACGAATAAAAGCAGGTCTAACCGCTTTTCAAACGACCAAAAAGCTGCAGTAAAATATGGAGGAACTCAGTATCCAAAAGCAGTCTGCAGAAAGATTGCATTGATGTAACTCACCAGCATAGGATACTGTATAATCCACCCAACCACTGGGATCTGGTAAAGGAACACCTTCACGGTGGGCCAAAAGCCACTAAAAAACATTATATGCACATATTAGCAGGTGTTTAAGTAATTAATCCAGTTGATAACAAATAACCGAGAAAAGAAACTAACCCAAAAAGTGCAATGCAACCATAGAGTTCCATGAGTATGCCAATTATTGGCCAGCGAACAAATATGAAAAATAGTCCCAAAAGGAAAGATACAGATCCCTGCAGACAAAAGGAAAACTTTTCTTAGTATGCTGTCATGTGGTTCATAAGCATATACTGTTGGAAGCTGTAGTCCTCTGTATCAGTGTTCAATTTGTTCAAATTCGAATGGATAAGATAATGCAAAGTTTCATCAGTATAAATTTATTTGAAGGCATTGAGCAAAATAAGTGAAAGAACCGACCAAGGTACAGCACTTCAAAAGGTTAACACTTGGCTGCATATGGAAAGGGTTCAAGAACAATAAGAATGGAGGGATGAGTTACCTTGGCTGCTAAATAGAAATGAAGTAGGTTGACATTGGAAGAATCAATCCACCTATATGGTATGACCAGGATTATTATGTCTAACAATGCCTAATTTCATGACATTAATTGTGGTCAAGATATATATTATCTCATAATATTATAATCTGATTGTAATCAGATTCTATAGATTAGATAACAGTATCTTAGAGATAAACATTATCCTTGGATTATCTTTTGTATATGTATAGATTATCTAGCCTATTCTGTACTCCTATTCATGTATATATGTACTACATTCTCTTAGTAATATAATATAGAGCAAATCAGCTCTTGTTCAAATGGTATCAGAGTCACGTGAAAGAGATAGTGAAACCAATGAGTCAATCCCAGCAAGTCAAGAAATGACTTCCAATCTTAAGGGATCTTCCACAGCAAACCCAAACTAGACTGGAGGTCAGTCATCGATAACCTCTGGTCTTGAAGGAGTTTCAGTTATCATCGTCTCTGACAAACTAAATGGAACGAACTATCGAGAGTGGGCTCAAGCTATGAAACTCGCCATTGGAGGATGTGGAAAGCTGAGCTTTATTGTCGGAGATGGAAACGTTTCAGACCCAAAGAACTCGCAAGCTGCACGACGGTGGGAGATAGACAACTCCATGGTCTCGTCATGGCTTATCAACGCCATGATACCACCAATCAAACGCACTGTTTCTGCCAACAGCTCGAGAAATTTGGGAAGGGGTGCAACAATCATACTCTGATGGAGAAGATGCATTACGAGTCTAAGAGATAAAAACAAAACTGGTAAAATGAAGCAAGGTGACAGAGAAGTTACAGAATATTGGGTCAACATAGTAGCATTGTGGGAGGAACTTGACCTTCTACCGGATGAAGAGTGGAGGTGCAAGGAAGATGTTGTGATGTACAACCAGAAAATTGACAAAGAAAGAGTCTTTGAATTTTTGGCTGGTCTCAACAAAAAGTTGGATGATGTCCGTGGAAGAATCCTAAGTAGAGTTCCTTTGCCAACAGCTAAAGAAGTTTTTTTCGAAAGTTAGAAGGGAAGCAACAAGGAGGAAAATCATGCTAAAATGTGTCTCCAATACCTACTAATGAAGCATCTCCAGTGATGTCACGTGGTGAACCTAGTATGAACCTAGTAAGAAGGTTTATAATAAGTGGTCATACCAAAGACACACATGTTGGGATATCCATGGAAAGCCTCCAGACTGGAAACCCAAAAAGAGAAAAAACCGAGGCTACCAAGTATCTAGTGAAGGGGGGACAAATCTGAAAATAGTCAAAAACAACAAGGTGGTGAACTGAATATTTCACTGGGGAAACTATTGGAAATACTAAAGAATCTCCAAAATGACAGCAACCAACAAAAGACAAGCACAATTGCTAATGCTACTATGAGAAGTGATATCATAAAAGCTTTTTTATTTTCATGCGGTAGGAAGAAATGGATAGTTGATTCTGGAGCATCAAACCATATGACAGATGATTATAACCTGTTTCATTCATATTTTCCTGGTGCTGGGCATGAAAAGGTTAAGGTAGCAAATGGTGATTCCTCTTCAGTTGTAGGAAAAGGAGACATCAAAGTAACAGATTCTATGAAACTAAATTCTATTCTACATGTTCCGAATCTAGAATGTAACCTCCTTTCAGTCAGTGAATTGACAAGAGAAGTTAATTGTAGTGCTCATTTTTTTCCTACTCATTGTGTTATACAGGACCTATCATCGGGAAAGATGATTGGCAGTACTAAAGAAGTAGATGGAGTTTACTACTTTGAAGATGAAGAAAGTCAGCCATAAAATAGTTCTTATTTTCAGTCATCTTTGTTTGGATAATTCTTCAAAGTCTACCTTTCAAGTTAGCGAAGACTCGCTTATGGCCTCGAAATCTACTTACATTATTAGACCAACCTCAAAAAAGTCATAGAACTTCAGGCGAACAAATATTAAACATGGAAATTGATGTCGCCGGCAGCTAACCGCTTAAACAGGCAACAGCCTCCTGATACAGCCGATACACTCTTGTAAGTCATTGCTAGCCCAAAGATTTAAGCTAGAAGCATTCACTTCGTGTATATATATACTATTTGATCTAATGTATATATATACTATTATCAGTTACAGATTGAATTTTGAAATCATTCAGTCAATCAAAAAGTGTTTGATGCACATCAAGTGAAGCCTGATACAAATCAGTTCAATTAAGGTGTTATCCCTTCTTACAGCCCACCTGTAGACACTTCAATTTTTCATTTTTATGGCTGGACCAAGTCGGACGAGGCAAGTATCCAATTTCACAGCAATAATGCATTAGTTCCTTTATTA
>JANIJF010000005.1:12267652-12279127 GCA_024520955.1 Erythroxylum bequaertii
TTATTTTCAGAAACAAAAAATCACAACAGAGTAAACCAAACACGTTTTACTGACCTGTTTTTCTTTTTACAAAAACGACAACAAAAAACGGAAGAAAAAAACGGAAACAAACAGCCCCTAAGTTTAGCAGTTTTGAAAATCCTTTTAAAAAAGTAATAAATTGACTCAGGTAAGGCAGCCTCCAGCTCTGGCCGGGTAGCCCCAAGCCTAGTTGAGCCTCGAGCCGAAGCTGGACCGGGAGAGTAGGCTCGGGCCTTAGTCTGGTCCATTGTTTAGCAATATTAGGTTCTTTTTGCACTGCTTGCAAGCTCACACTTGTCTCGATATGTGTCGGCATAAGGTCAAGGACTGAAGGACATTCTAATAATTGTTAAACCGAGATTAAAATAAATAAATGGCGACACGAGATCCAATTATATTCACGATTATGTCATACCGACTTTGTTAAACCAATTTGCCCTTACACCGACACTGGTTGATGGACAAGAATGAGTTAATTACATATACTTATAGAGACGACGCCGTTAAATAATGTGATTATCTTTTGGATTAGTTATAGGGTGATGTCGAGGGTCAGAAATTTGCGAAATTTGATCATGCCTCGCCGGTTCACCTGATTTTGTTTGCCATGTGGCCCTATCTACATCTACCATAACGAGTCAATGCCTGTTTTCCTTAAATAAAGAACTTATTATAAGAATCTTTCAATTAATGCTACCCCCATGCTGATTTTTTCAATGTATGTAATTTGGATGGACGTATTCTAATTTGTAACCTTCCTATTTGAGAGAGTCATATGTTTAAAATAATTAATTGATACTCTATTTTATAAGTTTATATAAAGTATCAAAACCTCGAAAGGAGATAAAGATTTAAGAGTAACAAACCTAGGCCTCAAATCCTTGTACAAGTAACTAAAGTCGTCTCATTTTTATAACTAAATTGCGAAGGAAAGTATACATAAAGTAAATTTTCTTCTCTATTTTAAAAATGTAGTAACTAACTCAAGGGGTGTGGTTGAGTAGCAAGGGACTCATCTACCCTTAACTAAAAATTAGGGGTTCAATCATTAGCTTTGGGTATGGAGCAGCCTTAAATCCTTAAGCCAACTATCCCACCCTGTGATGTGCCTTTCCATCAACGAGGAGATTAGTCGCTAGATCCGTCGGTAGATACCCTGATCAAAGACAAAAAAAAAAATAGTAACTATTTTACTTGTGCCCTAATAGGTTTGTTTCTAGATCCAAAACCAGTCTCACGTGTAGATAGCAAAAATGTGAGTGATGATTAAAAGAGTGACGATCCAAAACTACTCTAATACTAATTAAATTTTTTAAATTTTAAATTTCTTATCTTACTCATTTTTAAAATATTGATGAACTCAAATAAAAATGTTACCACAAACAAAAAGAAAATCCTATAGTAGAAGCTCGTTTCAAACATGGATATGTATAAAAATGTAACTATCCATGGTTGTTATTTATCAAAGAGGGATGACAATGGACAAGCCCGATGCTCCTTTGACTCAGCTTGGATCTAGGCACCATACCTAGCCCGACCTTTTTATGTCCAGATTTGGCTCGAGACATGATCAGGTTTGAGGCAGTGGGCAGGACCTAGACTCGGGCCATTTGGCATCCCTACTATCAAATGATAATTTTCGAGTAATGTTTAAATACATAAATTTTGAAATAAACATAATTTTAATGGATTTTTTGGAATATTATAAAGGGTTAATTACAAAAAAGCTCAAATTTTTGTCATTTTTCAATTATAGTCCAAACTTAAAAACTAGCAATAAAATGCTCAAATTTTTATTTTTTTAATTCTAGCTCAAACTTCAAAAAGTGACAATAAAATACCTAAAATTTCAATTTTAACCCCACGTTATCTTTATTCTTCCGATGCTCTCTACAATTTATTTTCTGTTTGTTCTTTTGATACCCCAAATTACTATCGCATAACAACGTATTGCACTGGTAAACTCTTTGTTTTTAGTTTGTTTTCCTGATGCTATTAGTGCGAGGGCATCAGAGTTGCATAATCTGAAAATCAAATGGTAAGAACGTCGAGAGAACAAATTAAAAACGAAGAGAAAAGCTAAAACAAAGCGTAAGGTTGTTCGAGCTGCATAATCTGATTCAGGCCATTTTAAACAATGACGTGATTTTAATTATGTGATTAAATGACGTCATTTCATTAATATTCGTTTGTTGTATTAATTTTGGCTGTCATGTATTAATAGTTAAAGTTTCTAAAACACATGGCAAGTCATGTCAACAAACTTAACGGAAACATTAATATTAGGTTAGAATTAAAAAAAAAGTTTAAGCATTTTATTTGTTACTTTTTGAAGTTCAGATTAGAAATAAAAAAATTGAAAGTTTGATCATTTTATTCCTATTTTTTAAAATTGAGATATAATTTAAAAATTAACAAAAAAATTTAATTATAATTTTTTTAAAAAAATTATAATTAACCTATTATAAATGATAGGTCGAGATTAGTAGGCTGACAGGATTCACGGTTAAGAGTTGTAGGTAGGTAGGTAGCTAGAATCCTAAAAATGACCTGTTCTCTATGGACATATTGAAAGGCGTGAATTAGGTATGTGTCTACTCTAGAACATTTTGAGTCCTGAATGTTCAGAAATGAACCCTACTATGGACATATTGAAAGGCGTGAATTAGGTATGTGTCCACTCTAGAACAGGAGTCCTGAATGTTCAGAAATGAACCCTACATTCCATTCTCTGATCTTTTAGTCCGTAGGAATTTGTCTTCACTGACCAAGTGGCCGTTTAAACTTCAGCCTGCAACTAACCCCCCTTACATAGAACATTGGTTTCATCTTTTTAAGATTGTTTTTTTGCATCTCATCAATAATTTGTCATACACAATTTGATTTAGCCAAAGCTGAATTTGGCTAAGGGATAGAGAGGAAAATGCAAAATCCGAATATAGTAAATGGAACTATAGTTTTAGGCCAACATGAATGTGTTGCCTGGTATAGTTTTAGCCTAGGTAACGAGAGACCAAGCCCTTATGCTTCTGATGTTCCAAGAGGGTGATTTGGAATGGAAAGTAAAACCCCCAAATTGTTTAATCTTTCACAATTGAAAAACAAAATTTATCAATTTGGTAAGTGTTCTTGAAAGAACTAAGCAAGTAGGTCTCCAAAGTCCAAAGTCTAGACCAATCGATCGAGTCTCGCATTCATTAAGCCTAGTATTTTAACTAGTCCATGACGTTTTTTGCGTAGAAAACGTGGCAGATGACATTGATGTTTCAACTTATTGCTAAATATTGCAAGAAATAGTGAAAGGGGTTTGAATATTGACATAAAGCTTTCTTAAATGTAAAACCCCTTCCACTGTTTCTGCTCAATCTTATGACTCCATATGTTATTAACAACAACAATAACAATAGTATTCGATAAAAAACTCGTTAATACGAAATATGAAAAGGTCCACTAATATGTAGTCTTATTTTAATTAATAAAAGAATTGTTTTCAAATGAGTGACATAAAGAGGGGTTAATGTGTCACCATTATATAGCAAATAGGTACAAATGACAATACCTACTGATCGAATAACTAGAGACTTAGCTCTTATTTATTTAGTTTTAAAAATAACCTTATCTTAATTTGTACATGAAGAGTCAATGAGAGAGATCTCTGGCTGCAATTAGTGAATGCCTCAGTAGATTTCATTGCATCAAGAGCCAAATCTCATCATGCCGTGGAGATTAACGACTTCTCGGCTTTCTTAGGTACCTTTTTATTGGTAATTCTGTCCATTTTAAAGCACCTAAATCGGATAAACAACAACAAAAATTCGATATAATTCTCATTAAATCCAAATTTACGGAGGTTTAGTATGTGTAACTTTATCTTTAACTAATAACAAAGCGGGTTGAAAAAGCACCTAATTAAAAATTAAAAATAAACTCATTATATCATTAAAATGTAAATGCTGTCAATCATTAAGGCATTTGATTAATATATTATTGAAAGTTCACATAAGAATAAGTAGCCAAGGACTTAGATTATTTAATGAGCCAATGACTGACATGCACATATTAAACTAGTGATGATAGAGATCTGGACCTTCTGATATATTTATATTTTAAGAATGCCCAATAATACGTCTTAATTAAGCATATTCGGATCTCGCTTTTGAAAAATGCTTCCACTTTTTAACAATTAATTAAAACTCTAATACTGTTTAAACATGTTAAATTATAAACATCTTATCTTACTGATTTAACTTTTTTAATGAACCAGGCCGAATTAATACAATTCGTGCTTAGCTCAATTCAGCCCGTGACTCGAAAAACTTAAGTTAAAATTGATATTTTTACTTTTAATCCGATTTTTAAAACATTGAAAATTTCAGCAAGACGAGTCATGTATGTTTTATTCTAATTTAAAGTTAGTTCGTCTATAATCATCTAACCATCTAACAAGTATATTTAAGTACTTGTAACTTAAGTTCCCATTGTATATCTGACCTAAGTTCAAATATATTATTTAGTTTTAGTAAGTTGGTATCAACGACAACTCAAAAAGGGCTGTCGTGCACTTTGGAAAGTGACATATGCAGAATCAAAATTCAAACTAATTAATTAATTTTAACTTCAATTAATAAGTACAACCCTCTCCAACGTTCGTATCAATCCATCACACGTACGTAAAAAGGGTTTCCCAAGTCTAGATAAATCCTCTACTGATGATTCAAGCGTTGATTTATTTATAACGGTGATCGGTCATCACATTGAATTCTGAAGGAGTCGGTAACAAGAAATGGATTGTCTAACTAACAAGCAACCATTATTCTTGCTTAAGAGACTAGACACCTGTAGCCCATTTTACAATTTAGACTACTAATATAACACCAAAATTTAAGTTTCACGTAAAATAATTAATGAATGTTAGAAGCCACTAGGATCAATTCAACCCTTATTGTCAACACTTAACAATTTTGTTGATATTTTCTTTATAAAGGTGGACAACAATTAATTGTGTTTTATCGGTTAAGTTACGTAATTTGATCTGAATAAAGATAAATATTTTAAAAACCAGACCGGTGATCGAACCGGAGAAGCAATTGATTCAAGGGTTAATGGTTCAACCAGAATTCAACTGTGGTTGAACCGACGATTAATAAATATATAAATTTTTATTTTATACATTATATATATAAGCTAATTTTTAAACATATTATTTAATTATTTATTTATCTAATGTAAACTTAAACCTTTAAATTTCAAAATATACAATTTTAAAAAAAATTCGCCAAACACAACACAAAATAAGATAACAAAGCTCACTAGTCATATTTCATCAAAAAGATTAAAAAAAGATCACTAGTCATAATATTTATTCAAGTTGAAATCATCAAAATCAAGACATTTTAAATAGACCAGCCGGTTCTTTCTTTCACCGGTTCAACGGTTTTTACCGGTCCTACCGCAAAATGAACGGGTCAATCACTCACAAAAAATACAGGCTAAACCGAACCGTTTCATGTCCCGGTTCACCAGTTCTCTAGTCCAACCGACCGGTTCGGTCCGGTTTTCAAAACACTGATAAAGATAATAAAGTGAGTAAATAAAAGATCTAAATTAATTGGTCAAATTTTATGAGAAAAACTAATCGAAGCTATATATAGAAGATTAAGATTGTCTATAACTATTACAGCAAATCTTGTGAACGTACGAATACTCTAATCTAGGCAGATGTTCTCGTATATAGAAAGATACAGAAAGGCTTTAACGTGGGGGGACGGGGAGCATGGGGTTAAAAGATATTGATTGAGTCTGTCGTACAACGCTTGCCTAATAAGGAATACCTGTTTGACGTGATTTGCAAGTTATTGCGTCAATCTGAAGATTTACCCAATGCGCATCTAAAGGATAGTGGCTGCAGGTTCCTCTGTTTCTAAAAAAAGTGTTGTGGTGAGCAACTCTTATGAAAGTCTAAGTGAATTCGCGCTTGTTTCGGCCTTGAAAAGTTCATTCGAAATTATGTAACCGAAATTAAGTATTTTCACATTTCTTCGTTATTTTCCTTTCACGTTCGATATGAGGTGCGTAACTAAAACTGATGTTACGTGTTACAAATTTAACTTAGTTCGAAAATTTTAAACTTTAGGGATAAATGGTGAATTAATAGGTGCGAATGCGATTAGAGAGCATGGAAATTTAATTTAATTTTTGTGCTATAAATTATTATATTCCTATCAACAACATTACAGCAACTAGTCCTGTCACTTGCCTCCACGTAAAGCAACGCAGCTCCATCATCCCCTTGTCTCTTTCAGTTTGTTATTCTTGCAGACACAATCTACAATCATTGATCTTTAATGGTGGATTCCTAAAATGGGTAGAAGTTGGTTCGACAACTCTAGCCTTGAATGACGTAAATTACTGTATTATTGTTTTTCTTGATAATGTGAGCAAAAGTGAGATAGAACATGTAGAACAAGCCACGCATTTCAGTTAGAGTTTGAATGCTTCCTACTGTGACCAGTTGTCAAACAATTACAGATTAGCGGGCAAACCACTATTACTAGTGCAGACTAGGCATGATTTTATGAGTCCAGATTTTTTGTCCAGTTTTACTCTGTCTCATAAAATCTCAGATATTTGTTTTGCGGGTCTCATGCGGACCTACATAAATAAATGACTGAGATTTATTAGACACAATAAGACACCATAATATTGGACAAAAAATCTAAACTCTGATTTATACGTTAAAAAAGAAGAAGAGGAGGAGGAAACATTGTGATCTAGCCGGGGACGGATGTACAATGCGAGCAAGTGGTGCACTCGTTGTCTCCAAAAAATTTTATATAAAAATATTATTATTTTAAGTTTTTATCTTATAAAAAAATAAAATTTTACTCCTATTAATATTTTGTCCTCACTTAAAAAAATATTTTTATTTTGCCTCCGCTCAAAAAAAATTCTGAATCTATCCCTGGATCTAACTATAATCAACATCTTTAATGAGATTTTGAATGCTTAATTATAGAAATTCTTGATATTTGTATCTTTAATAAAAGAAAAATTCACAGTTTATTATTACCTTTAAAATGTACATTGAATACTAATGATTAAAAAACTCAACCGAATTGGGTGAAAATTTTGAATCGTTTAATTTTTCAATTTGATTTTTAAATTTCTATTTTGATTTATTTTAATAACTCTTGTTGTTAAAAACCGACCAGTTTATTAATTAATCGATCAATTTTTGTAAATTAATAAATTCTCATAACCTAAAATAAATAAATTAATTTTCATTTAATAATCTCATTTTTTATTAAACTTTCTTCGATGAGTAAGGAAAATCTCTTTCAATCATATTTCAAATTCTTTAATTTTATTTAGTCTTTAATCGTTTTTAAAAATGGTTTAATATCGATTGAGTCTTTTAAACTTTAAATCTCTCGTCTTACCAATTTATTTTCTAATCCGATTTTTAAAACATTATTGAATACATAACAAATATAAACAACCATAGACCAACTGCAAGCACAAATATTTTAATTCAGGTTTGCTTACTTTTCAACTAATACAAATTAATTCATATAGACATCAAACTTCTATACAAAATAGAAGTTTCTATACACTAATAATATAAACTTGGCATAACATGAAAACAAAAGGCCTAATTAAATAATCATGTGCATTATTGCCTCACAAATTACAATAAGACATACATATTTTTCTCTTTACAAGATATTCAATTTTATCTTGTGTCTTAGCTATTTTTATCATATCCATGCAACTAACAATAATTAAAAAGTATTTGAAAATCATTTTTATATTAAAAAGTCTTCTCCTTACCTGAATTTAATTAAAGCCTTGAGATTTGTGAAGATTTTAAATTATCCAATTTTTTGTAAAATTTTCAATTTAGTACCTAAATTTTTAGAATTTTCAATTAAGTGATCAAGTTTTCATAACTTTAGCAACTTAGTTCAAAATATTACTTCTGTTTAGTATTTTGATGATTTAGTTAACTTAACATTCTAAAAATATTAATTACTCTATCAAAAAATTTAAATACTGAATTAAAAACTTATAAAAAATTAGAGACTTTAAAATGTATTAGTCTTATATTAAAAATTGAAGTCCATAAAAAATCTATATAATTATCTTCTTATAAATCCATCCAATTGGTTTATTTTTAGTTTCATATCGAAGATCATTGCATAAATTGGGAATTTTTTATCAATTAAGTATTCATTTCAGGTATCTTTACATCTTCAATTGCAACATGCATGTTCTACTACATTTTTTTCACCGTTTAAATAGTAACAACCAACAGTTCTATAATTGTGTTCTAGATCTAGTACCATTAATGAGTCGTCCATAATCATTGAAAAGGATTACACGCTCTCTCTCTCCAGCCCCTTTTTTCAATTAATGTCTTTCTCAGAAGAGAAATAATACACAGCATCCAAAGTTTCCGAAAGTCGAAAACTATCCCTTTGAAAGCTCTCGTATGATTACGACAGATGCCACTTGGACCTCTATGATCAAAGAAGACGGCTTGGTAGAGGCGAAACACGGACGAGAGCGTTGCCGGAAAGGAACATGCAGATGCACCTTTACCTCTAAAATTCTCTTGATTTATATATTAAGCCTTGCACTCAAAAGGTGGTGTCGCCCACCCAGCCGCCCCCACACCTCGGCCTGATTTATTGAGCCTAACTCTATAGGATGTGGCGATTAGGACAAGATTGTAACTAAACAAGTAGATATAGAATTATTGTAGGGTTCTTTGTCTTGATATGCTAGTCATATAGAAGGATAAAAGAAACATATAGAACAGCAGAAGAAACACATGACTAGAGAGTTTTGTCTGGTTGATAATAAATCGGAACAGATTTTGGTGTAGAGGCGGCTCAGCCTGCTCTAGGCCGCCTTGGAGCGTTTCAACATTAGTCAATCGATGTGGTCGCCAACTTCTAAGACAAAGGCTCCATTTGGCGGACTTTTCTACTCCACAAAACTTTACTCTTTGTTTTGTTTTCGCTTTCCTCATGTTATTATCATCCGGATTTATATCTCTTTTAATTAAAAATTTTAACATATAATTAAACATTTGTCTTATATATAATTAAAAGCACAATCTCTTTTTATTATATGTTAAAATTTTTAATTTTATTCAATTTTTAACCAATTTTATGACGATCTAATACCAGTTGAACCTTTTAACCTTTAAATCTTTTATCTTACGAATTGAACTTGTGGTTCGAATTTTAAAATATTGATAAAATAACTCGAATTCATTAGTTTTGAAGTGTTGGTTAAATCCATTTTTTATGTAAAAAGGTTAGATGTTATTAGTGTTTGAAACCCTTTGTCAATATTCATGATTTGATAGAATGTTGAATATTCTACAAGAAATTAAAGAAGTAGGACTCTATCGTAACACGTTTCTGAATTCTAAGCCATCTTGGAGGGTTCTAATTAATTTAGTCAGTAGGGTAGTTGCTGTATTCATAAAGGCAGAAGCACGTCCTCCATCTGCCGGATTTGTCTACTTTACATCTTTTCATTACTATCCTTTGCCTTTTGTTTCTTTATAGCATGCTTTATCTATAAAATTTAATGCGTAAATCATAAATCCAAAGGGAGTAGATCAAATGGGCATCAACTTCTTTGTACCATTTAATCTAAACAACGTTGTTTTACATTCAAGAGTTTATAATAGTGTGCAAATCTTCTCCTTTAGAGCTACCTTTTGGAGGTAAATTAGGCATTTTCTATCATGGTATCAAGGTTAATTTGTTTCGATAGTTTGGGGCGGTTCCCGGTTATGTCCCTTTGTTTAATATGTCCATCAGATATCCAGTCTTGCTCTAGACTGAGAGGGATGTGTCAAGAATCCCACATTGGACAATTACAGAGACATTCAAGAGTTTATAATAGTGTACAAACCTCCCTTTCTTGAGCTAACTTTTAAAGGTCAGTTAGGCACTTTCTAACCGTTTAAGTGAAACGGAGCATTTGAACCCCATCAAAAAGAATAGTGTAGTTACTAAAGAAAAGAGTCCCTCCTTTGTATTTATTTATTTAATAAATTAAATTTGTAATATTAAAATAAATCCAATATGGAATTAATTTTAATATCCCACATTCCAGTAAAATTTATTTATTTATTTAGGTCTTTTTATTAATTAAAAATAAGAATATGTATTATTAAATATTAAATATTTTAATGAAATTTTTAGGTGGTGTTATCGTTATTGTTATTTTTACAGGAAGCAGATGAGTTACTCTCCGTTGATTCTCAGATTATCATTGGTTGTAATAGCAATACTGTACATAATTACACGTGTTGTTGACAGTGTTCTCGTGAGTGTCGCGAAACGATGGCCGGACTTGACGGCTCGAATATTGATATCAATGATTAAACCTTTTTTAAAGCACATGTCCCCACTCCCCCGTCCCAAGACACACATAGTTTTCGGATAAACTCGTCTTACGTTAAGAACAGCTGACCAATCAAGAGTGGTAACATGTTGTGGAATCAACTACATACGAAAGGAACGATGTAGCCTTTGAAGACAAGAAAAAAGAAGACGACAAAATAAAGTAAGATGCTTGAATGTTACAATTGGTGTTTTCTGAATTTTGAAGTGAAATGCAAAATTGGACGGTAGATTTATCCACTAGTGCCCGCGCTTGCGGGAGCTCCCGGTTGAAGATCAACAGCAACTTGATGTTATTGATGAATAATACATTATATGGTGATTGTCTTCATATTTAGTTTGGTTGATAGTTTTTTAATGATTAATTTCCCAAATTTTTAAAAAACTTTATGATTAAAAAATGTTTAGATATTTTCTCTGAACTATGATTAAAAAAAAGATTTACTACAAATAATGGTTTTTTTTTGCTTTTTTTAATTTTACTAACTATTTTTGATTAATAATATAATTTTAAAATATTTTTCTTATTGTTTCTAAAACTATTTTGGGAGTTCATGAGACTATTTTTATTAAAAATCACAATGTATAATATTTGGTTAATTTTCAAAACCATGATTTGGTAAAAGTAATCTTTAAGTGGAGAAAAAGAAACTTAGGGGTGCTTGGTTAAAGGGATTGAGAATGAATCCATGGCTATGTAATGAAAAATAGTAGTTGGTTATTTATTACGATATTGAATGCACATGTTATTGATATCTTAGTTTTCAATATTACTCTATACCCCGAAGAGGAATGACTCGTTAAGTGTTACGCATATAACCAGTGACGGAGTCAGAAATTTAAGATCAGAAAATTCAAATATTTAATTTTTTTAAATCTTGGGGCTCTAGTACAACACTAAGCTCTAAATAACCATATCCTTATGTGTATATATATCTATTAAAAATAAAAAATATTTAATTTTTTTAAATTTTGGGGGGTCCAGGCTCCGTCTATGCATGTAACACATATATTTTCTTTTTTAATT
>JANIJF010000005.1:12424427-12435732 GCA_024520955.1 Erythroxylum bequaertii
GACTGAGTGAGTGCTTTAGCACGCCACCCTTGTGAGGCACGGACTCGGATATCACCATAATTTTCTTAAACTTTAGAGGTACTAGGTACGATTTCTAGTTCTATTCCTTGTCTGCTTCCACAAGTTATTAGGTAACATGCATAACAATTACATATACCCACATTAGTCATTCTCACATAAACCTCATTTCTTAACACATATCATTAAAAATTTCTATTTATTCACTAATCCGTCAGCATATGTCTCATTCGTGAAGTCATGAATTTTTATAAATAGGTCCAATGTTTTTCAAATTCTCCAAAACCTCTAGTTAACACATAAACTCACATTTGTTCTTTTATGACCATGTTCTAATTCGGTCATTAAGGAATCCAAATCTCCCATTCACAATCAGCCTTAATAATCAGTCATGAGTTGGACCCTTCCTGTCTCAAAACCTTATTACTTATTCATTTCTCATCCAATTAAGTTGATTCAAAGCTTCATTTTTAATAGACTCATATGGCTATCACATGTCCAAAGACGGCTCAAAAATAGATGTAATTTGGATTTATTGTGATTTTTATAAAGCTGTCCTGTTTCTGTTCTCTTCTGTGTCACTAACGTTAACAACACCCTTCAATTATTCAGCCATATCTCACATAATACTCATCCAATTAAAATTTCCTTTATACAAAACTTAGATGACACATTGTTGAGCATTTCGTAAGAAGAACTTATCATCCAATTCTAACTCTACGGTCTTCAAACAATTAACTTTCATTTCTCGTTTCAATCCCGTTGGTATTCTCAACCAGTGTCAATTGGGGGCCTCTTACATTTGTTTGGGTCACCCAAAAATCGTGAAAAATTCAGGGAGAAAGTAGATATCTGTATCTAAAACTTGTATGTTTTGATTTTTTCCAAATTCACACGGTCAACAGCTCAAAAAAATGGACAAAGAGAAGCTACGAATTTGTTTCCATTGACAGCTTGAACTCCAAAACCCTAGGTTTTGATTTAGCCCCCAAATCACCATAAAAACGAAATTTCTTCATTTTAATGTGTCATTAGATATCAAATAACAAAAAACCATCATAAAAATCATCAAACCCATACATTCCATCAAATGGGTTTCACAAGAAGAGAGAAAAACTAAGCTTTAATTGGTATAACTAAGTATTGGAATGGAGGTTTACCATTTTATGTTGATACAATGGCTTGATTCTCCTTTCCAATCTTGTTAGAAGGGTTGAAAAACTTTGAAAGGAGCTCCCATGGTGGTTGTCGTGAAAGAGGGGGGAGGAAGAAGACAAGTTTTGTCTTATTCTCCAACTTAGCTTCTTATATAAGCCTCATGTCCACTTATTTATAAAAATGCCATTATTGTACTGGTTCTTCAACATCTGCTCGTACAATTTCATGTGACCACCGAAAAATTTCGTACATCATTAATTTGATGTCACTAAAATTATTATTCATTGTCCTCGTTTTAATGAGATCAGTCTCAAATACTGATTTATTTCGGTGTACCGGGTAAACTAGATATCGGGTGTTACAATATAATTCCTCCTGAATCTAGCTAAGCTCTTATTTTAACCTTTCCACTTCTTTATCTAATCCTTCCCTATACATGTTTTGTGCAACCTTTTTGGATCTTCCTTTATTGACTTCAATCTTATAACCAATCCAAATGCCTCAGATCCTTCAACTGGCTAAATCCTTTATCAATTAATCTGTCATATTCTTCTTGATTGGTGAGGAAGTTAAAAAACCTTAATGGTGTTTTTAATTTCATAAAAGTAGGGTCAATTGTTACTTTTATTTGAGAGTGATCTGAAATACCTGGAGCATTAAAATGTCTCGAGTTGTTAGGGAATATTATCATCCATTCTTTATTCATTAGCCCTATATATAGTTTTTTCCTAATGTGGTATTGCTCTACTTGTTTGATTGAACATGTGAAGAGACTACCTCTATGCATTAGGTCTGCTAATCCAACATTGCTTAGACGTTCTCTGAATTCTTCATATGCTTTCCCTTGCTAAATTCTTAGGCCTTCTTCTTCATAAGAGTATAGGATTTAAATGCAATCACTTAGGACAATCTATGGCCCTTTTATTTTCTTCATTAGTCCTTCCACATTTTTCCTTAGGTTTCTCCTTTGAAATGCATTGATAGCTGTATATAAAAAAAGTGACATAAATTTTTGTTTAAGTTTGTAACATTTATCCTTTATATGAAGATGTTGATATTTTTGCTCTGTACTTTATATTTCAAAATATTTGGTGTTAGAGAAAACTAAAATTCTTCCAATTCTATGAGAAGCATAGTTAGATAGAATCTTCCACTACTTATGAATAAACCATATAACTTTGTTCATTGATGCTTCTTTACTCTTTGTTTCCAACAAGCCAATATGAATGATTGCTTTTCTCTTAAGAACTCCCTCATTGCCTATTATTTTTAGGGTAATTCAAGTCCCTAGTGTTCCAAGCTATTACCTTTGAATTAAAGTGCTTATTAAGTCCTTTCCTTTTTGTGTTCTGCTTGATTTCCTTCTTATTGGTTATATGAATGGAGATTCCTTTATTCTAACTTCTAGATTAGATGAATCTTCTTCTGTTTCATTTAAGAGTTTGTTGAAATAGATCTCTAATGCTTCTTCCTCTTCTCCTGTGACAGGTATTGCACTTGTTTATAGATCCTTTTGGTCTAGTGATGTGTTATAGAGGGGTACAATGTGGAGGGTAGAGGTTAGCCTTTACTGTATCATTTCTTGTTTTGTGAGAAGGATGTAGAAGTGGTTGGTTTGGGAGAAGGATTATTTTTTGAAAGGTTTATTGGGGTATTTTCTAGTTGGATAGGGTTATAAGAGGGGCAAGGAGCATTAGGCTGAGTTGTTAAGCTTTTGGTTATTGAGGTGGGAAATGATGTTGACGTTGAGGAAGGTTTTATAGGTTTCTCGATGGGGTATTCTTTAGTTTTTAGATCTTACTGACTGCTTTTTTTAGGTTTCTAAGGGTAGGATAGTGTAATATTAAATGGATATAATTCTTCATCCTCACTAAGCCTTTTAACCTTTATTTGATTCGGTAAAGTCTACCCTTTCTCCACTTCTACATAGATTTTTGTAAATATACTTTTCTCATTTTTACAATGTTTTCATCTAACTTTATAGACTTTCCAATGGCATTTTCCAAGTGCTTATTTGTGATAATTTGTAGACATTGTTTTATAAGTTAGTATACTTTTTAATTAAAATCTTGGATTAACCCAATTCACTCCCCCTCCTCTTCTTGGGTGCCAGTAGGGAATAATAAGTGACATCAAAGCTAGTCTATAGGGTTAGTATTTCAAACAAAATCCTATAGTAAAGGTCATAATGACATATTTGGGAGCATCTTTATAATCCTTTAATTAAAAGGGTTAAAACATCAGTAGAGGCCATTTCTTTAATGGAAATGCTACCTTTATTGAAAATAATAATGAAAATTTTTAAGGCCGAAAATGTCAATTTATGCATACATTCTTTCTAAAATTATAGATGATAGAAAATTTGTCAAGTTGAAGGCAAAAGGGATTCCTAAAATAAAAGATTAATCTCTTTAAATGGTAAAGTTGTCCATATTTTTTTTCTATGCTTTAAGAAGAAATGAATTCAATAGAGTATCTATGTGTGAAAGAGCTCACAAAAATTAGCATACACTAGAAGTTACTTATGAAGGAACAAATCAAGTTAAGTAAAATAAATTTAGCATGCTAACTTAACAATATGAATTGTTCTAAATCAAAAATGATGAAAGCATTTCTATCATGTATACTATATTTATTGATATTATCAATGGTCTCAAGGACCTTGTAAAGATATATACTAACATTGAAACGTTGAAAAAGTTGCTTAGCTTACTATAAAACATATGGGAAGCTAAATTGACAGTCATATAAGAAGCTAAGGATCTACCAACTCTACCATTAGAAGAACTTATTGGATCTCTTCTTACATATAAAATGAGGGTCTAAGAGATGTAAGAAGAATTCACTTTCAAAGAAAAAGACTTTAGTATTCAAAGCCTTAAAGGAAGAATTAAGTAATGAGGAAGAGATATCATCTAATGAAAGTGATAAAGAATATGTTACTCTAATCATTATAAAATTCAACAAATTCTTAAAGAATAACTCCTCAAGAAGAAAGGACTACAAAGGTCATAAGATAGATTCAAAACATAAATCAAATAATATTTGCTTTGAATATAGAAAACTTAAGCACATGAAGTCTCGATGCCCTTTCCTCAAAAAATGGAAAAAAAAGTATGAAATAAATTACAAGAAGGAGAAGAGGGAAAAAGATAAAAAGAAGGCACTCAAAGCCTCCAATTGGGATGACACAAACGACTCCAAAAGTGAACATTCAATAAGAGAAGTAACTCATATATGTTTCATGATTAAAGATGACAGTGGTGTACTCTTTATCTTTAAATCATGTGATAATGATCATAGTGACATTGACTTGACATATGATGAACTTATTGAGAGTCTTAAAATTATGATCATGAAAAAGAAAAGTCTATCTTCCAAACTTAAAGGAAAAAGAATCTAGATACGTGCATAAGTGAAAATGAAAACTTAAAGAGCGAATTGCATAACATCAAAGATTCTAAAGGTGTAGCCATAATGGATAGTCATGATTTATATGCTTTAAACTTGAGTATGAAGAGTTAAAGAAAGAATTTAATTATATCAAGGACTCCTTATCAAAGTTCAGTAAAGGAAATGAGAAACTAGAAAACATGTTATAGGCTTAAAAGACTTCTAATAATAAGCATAGAATTCAATATAGTCATAAGATTGCTTCCAATACCAAAATCACTTTTTTCAAAGGAAAGCATTTACATAGTGAAGAACCAATGTCTAGGACGACGAATGAATATGGAGTATCCACTTCTAAACACACATATCATGTTAAGAGAAACTCTCATGCTTAAATGTATCATTCATATTCTATACTAACAATTCAACACTCTCAAGGAAAGAATAGGCTCACCTTTTATACTAAAACACATGATAACATTTGATATAACTTATACCACATTAGGCCTTACACCATTCGTAATTTTATAACACATGTTCACACTTCACACAAGCATCATTAAAAAGGAAGAAATATACCTCATACATACAAGTATGCTAACACTTTTCATTATCAAAATAAAGCATTCGAATAACTTACATAAAGAAGAAGTTTCCATGATTCATATGCACATAGAAAAACAAGGAATGCATTAATACATCAAATTTATATTGTTCATCATCATACTTTTAAATCATATGATATGGTATGTTTTTTTTGTGGTAAATATGGGCACATTGACAAATTTTACTTCTCAAAATAAAAGATAACAAGCAAACCCTCAAGTAAGTGGGTTGAAAAGAATAAAGAGACTAATAACCAAGACCCAAGCTCATTTGGGTACCTAAAACACAATAATTAGGTTATTTTTTAATATCTCTAAAAAATAAGGAGCAAATGTTACATTAATAGTGGATGTTCAAGGCATATGACAAACGATACATCCAATTTTCAACTCCTAAAGATAAAGATAGAGGATTTATCACTTTTAGAGATAATGTCAAGGGTAAGATAATTGACATAAAAAAAATTGGTAACAAACATCACATAATTATTAATAATGTGCTTTATTTAATGGATTGAAGCATAACTTATTAAGTGTGAGCCAACTATGTGATAAAGGCTACAAAGTATTCTTTGATGGTAGATCATGCATTGTATTTAGAGTTGCTGATAGTAATATTGCATTGTTAGGAAAAAAAAAAAAGAAGAAGAAGGAATCATATATACAATTAAACTTGATGATTTCTGTAATCAAGATATAAAGTGTATAATTTCTACTAGTAAATAAGCATGGATTTGGTATAGGAGACTTAGAGATGCAAGCATAGACCTCATTTCCAACCTCAACTCTAAAAAAATTATAAATGGGCTCCCACATGTCAATTTTGAGAATGATAATATTTGTGAAGCTTGTCAAATGGGAAAACAAACCAAAAGGTTATTCAAAAGTAAAACAGTCGATAACTTCTAATAGACTTTTACAATTATTTCATGGATTTGTTTGGACTAACTAGGTTTGTTAGTTTAAGTAGTAAATTTTATGCTTTCATCATTGTTAATGATTTTAGTAGGTTTACTTAAGTCTTATTCTAGCAAACAAAGAAGAATGTTATGGGTTGTTTGTCAAAATTTTAAAAAATGTACAAAACAGAAAAAGCAATTTCTATTACTTCTATTAGGAGTGACCATAGTAGGGAATTTGAAAGTGAAAGAATTGAAACCATTTGTGAGGATAGCATAATTTTTCCTTCACCATAAACCCTTAACAAAATGGGATTGTTGAAAGAAAAAATATAACCTTACAAGAAATGGCCAGAACCATAATCAATGAGTATGATGTTCTTAATTATTGTTGGGTAGAGGTAGTCTCCGCCGTATGTCGTATCTCAAATAGAGTCCACATAAGATCGACTTTAGAAAAACCCCTTATGAACTTTGGCATAGGAAGAAGCCAAAATTCAGTTATTTTAAAGTTTCTATTGTAAGTTCTATATTTTGAACATTAAAGATAACTTAAGGAAATTTGATTCCAAAACGAATGTAGGGATTTTTCTTGGTTATTCTTAACTAGTAAATTATATAAGGTGTTCAATAGGAAGAGCCTTACTATTGAAGAATCTATGCACGTTGTAATTGATGAATCTATTCCTCTTATATTCAAGAAAGATCTTGAAGATGATGATATGGGTATATCCAAAGAACTAAAGTCATTAGCCCTTGAAAGAAACAAAAGTGGTCACCAATAAATCAGTCACGAGCATATTATTGAACCAAATGAGTGAAAAAAGAAGGATGAGGAACTCCCAAAAGATTAGATATTCAAATAAATGCATCCTTCTAATCAAAATTTAGGTAATCTTCAATAAATGGTGATCACTAGATGTCATCATAAACATTCATCTCATATTGCTTTCAATTCGAAAGTTGAACCTAAGATAATAGAAGAGGCCCTTAATGATGAAAGTTTGGTTCTTACTATGAATGAGGAGTGGAATCAATTTGAAAGAAATAAAGTGTGGAGTTTAGTATACCTAGATCTACTTATCACTAAACTATAAGTACTAAGTGGGCCTTTTAAAAAAATTAGATGAGTCGAGTACTATTTTCATAAATGAAACTAGATTGGTAGTAAAAGGGTACAATCAAGAGGAGAGCATAAACTTCAAAGAAACTTGTGCTCTAGTGGCTAGGCTAGAATCCGTTAAGCTCTTTCCTGCATTTGCATTGCATATGAATTTTAAATTATTTCAAATGGATGTTAAAAGTTCCTTTTTAAGCAGTTTCATTCAAGAAGAAGTTTATGTTGACCAAACTCCTATTTTTTGAAAAACATGATGCACCTAACCATGTCTATGAACCATAAGCATGATATCCTAACCATTCAAATTTATGTTGATGATAGTATTTTGATGCTACTAATGAGAATATATGTAAAGAATTTTCTAAATGTATGAGTAGGAAGTTTGAGATAAGCATGATGGGAGAACTTAACTTCTTTCTTAGACTCTAAATTAACCAACTGAAGGAAGGTATCTTTATAAATCAAGACAAAGCATTAGGGACACCTATGAGCATTATAACAAAATTAAACAAAGATGAAGACGGTAAATTGGTAGAAGTAAAACTCTATCAAGATATAATTGGAAGCTTACTTTATCTTACCATTAGTAGGCCTGATATCATGTTTAGTATTTTCCTATATACTAGATTTCAATCAAGCCCTAAAGAATCACATCTAAAGTTGTTAAGCATATCCTTAGATACTTATGTGGAATCATTTCATTAGGACCTTGGTACCATAATAATATGTTCTTTGAAATAATTAGTTATTCAAATGTAGACCTTATTGGTAGACTTTTAGACAAAAAGACCACTTCTAGTTTTTCTCAATTCCTAGGGAATGCATTAGTTTCTTGGTTTAGCAAGAAATAAAATTAATTTGTATAGATTGGAAGCTGAATATATAGCAGTAATCATTTTTTATGCTCAAATTCTTTGGCTTAGACCATAACTTAGAATTATGGATTAAATCTTACTAAGATACTAATCAAGTGTGATAATATAAGTGTCATTTATCTCACAAAGAATATTATTTAATATTATAGGACTAAGTATATAGAAATTAAGTATCATTTCATTAGAGATCATATACAAAATGGAGACAATGAATTAAGGTTGATAGATACACAACACTAATTAATTGATATTTTTACTAAACCTATAAGTGAGGATAGATTTTATGTAATTAGAAGAGAATTCGGAATGGTTGATGGAAATTCTCTTAGATAAATATCTTTTTTTAAAATTTATTTTGAGTTAATTTGTTTTCTACACTTTAATTTGATCTGTAAAAGCTTTAATATGTGTTACCAAAACATACTAAATGAACAATATCCAAATTGGTTGACCAATATCCTCAAAATAACTAAATTAATTATCTAGTGGAATATAATCTAGTTGCGTGACTAGTTGCCCAACTAGTCCCTCTGGTTAACCAATATTTTAAACTAGTTGACCAATGCTGTTAAATTTGGATTTCATTCTCTTTCTTGTGAGTTTATAGAGAGTCTAGCTGTATATAGTGGTCAATCAACTAACTAGTTGACTAATCTATCAAACAAGTCAAGAAATACTATTAATTCCTTAATATTATTAGATCCATAAAGTTTGCAATTATATTAGTTACCAGCATTGCTTGACCAATAATAGACACTAGTGACCAATATATCATAATTTTTTAAAACAAAAACACTCCTCTTCTTCTTTCTCACTATTCACTCATACCTCTCTCTCCCTCTTCGCAAATCTCTTCACCCCTAGCTTCCATACCTACTTTTACTTCAAATAACACTAAATAACAAAACTTCATATGTTTCCCTTATACATTCTTTACATATATCCCTTTGGTTCCATTCAAGAAAGCTTTATAGGCATCATCACTTCTGACCTCACCTCGACTTCTCTGAGGAGAATTAGGTGACCTTCCTACCTCTCTTAAGCTCTCTAACACTCTAAGGTGTTTTCTCCTTCTACTACCATGGTTAATGCACTCTCTCATTCTGAAGGTAAAATCTAGCCTTCCCAAATTTAGGTTTTGCCAAAAATTTTGAATTTTTTTGTTCAATTAATAGTCCTTGTAGCTTGTCATGTTGGACCTCGTTTCCGGAGCCCAACATCGGACACGGAAGCATGAAGCTTGAGTGTGGAGGGAAGACTTAGAAATTGAAAATTTAGAAAAAGAACCCTCGGAACCAAAAGGGGGCATCGCCGCGGCAAAACATTTCGGGAAGTTCACGCCACGGCGAGCGAATAATCTTCCTTCGCCGCGGCGAACACACTCAGCCTCAATTAATGCAAACTTAACTCTTTCAACTACTCAACCCCAACATTAACCCTACTAAATGCATTCAAAATTTTCTAACTACCACCATCAATTCCAAACCCAAAAGCAAAATGAAATTATACATAAACACAAGCAATCTTCCAAAATCCAAATACATATTTCATTAATAACAAAAGTAAGAGTTTTACAAAGCTTTAATGGAATTTCAAGCCATAATACATCATTTAAGTTCAAGAACCAAAAATACAAAATACACTTGAACTAATAAAACTTGAAATGCGGCTAAGGCCTTGAATTACCAAAAATCTAACCTGAAAATACAAAAATATAACAATTCGGAGTGATGCCGTAACTCTTGACCTACTCGATCTCTTGCTCATCACCTGAATAGGGGGAGGAGAAAGGGGGTGAGCTATAAAGCTCGTGGGCAACAGTTTTATAACCGATAACAAGCAAAACCCTTAAAAAATATTCATTTTCATTGAAGAATGCATATTGAAACATAAAGCACATATTTCTTAAAATTTTCTTTTATCAAACAAATCATAAGCAACATAAATCATGCATACATCAACTTGTTCACAAATCATAAACACAGAGGCACATTGAAATGGTTTGGGTGGATCCAAAACAGAATGTACTATACGTTTCCCCTAAGGGTCCTGTGTAGCCGGGAATAGAACGTACTATCGCAATCCCACTTAATGGTCTTGCGTAGCCGTGAACTTATGGGAGTCTATGAAGGAGCTCCATGCCACTAGTGGGCAGGCGGGAGAAGCCCTTTGTCAAAGTGAACTTGACTTACTTAAGGGACCACCACAAACCCATATAACATGTATTTTATATCTTGTAAACTTGTTGCCCAAAATGGCACATTTCTTTCGAAATTTGTTTTCATAACCATAATATCGTTTCAAAAACCAATATTCTTTCGAAAACATTTCCATCATTTATTTCATAAACCAATAACACAACTCATATACAAACAAGTAGCACATTCCCAAAGCATTGAAAAAGAAATAATTTGACATAAATAAAGTAGTTGAAAATCATTTATTTCCGTTCTTTCAAAGGAAGCATTTTTAGCTTATTACTCAATTATAAAAATGTAACCCACCTTGAATGTCCTTGCTTATAACTTGCTCCTCTTGCTCCTTTTGTTCTTGTTCTTCTTTCTCCTCTTGCCTCACTTGATTTCCTTAAACAATAACCAAAATCCCATTCAGTTTGGTTTAGAAATCGGAAAGTTACTACCTAAACAATTGCGGACTGTTCTTATGCTGAAACAATATTCTATGCTTAACTTCCATCCAAAACTTAGGATTCTTAGAAACTGAATTTAGACCCTATTCCTTCATACAATTTGTATCCATATGTCTCCAATTTACAAAAAATAAAAAATCACTCTATTTGGAAATCTACAAAAAAATTTATGCCCAAAATACCAAAGCATGTCTGTGCAAGAAAAATGGAGTTCACCGCGGCGAACTTTCACAGAAACCTATTCTGAGAACTAGTCTTGCTACATTTTTCATCTTTCTAATTCCCATATTTCACATATAACCCATCTAAACACTAAACCATCTCTCCTACTTAATTTTCAACTTCATTTCAACTCAATATTGTTCACAACAAATTCATAATCTACTTTTGATCATTAACCAACAATAAAAAATTTACACAAACCATTCATCAACAATTTCCTACACTTATTCACTTTATTTTGACTTCTAACGCCTGGATCTATGGGAGATGATGGGTGTAACGCTAGAATTTCTGAGCCCTTTTGTATTGGTTGGTACTTGGATATGCTACTGTATATTGATAAATACATATTTTATTTAAGTCAT
>JANIJF010000005.1:12499820-12509854 GCA_024520955.1 Erythroxylum bequaertii
GTACAACCTAAAACACATACTCATACATAGGCAAGAATTTGCCTAATCACACAATAACTATAAATACATTACCCACCGGAAATCGCTAGATAATCCAAGTTCAGCGTTGTCTTTCCTCTTGCTCTTGGATTGGATCCTCTTGGTTTCCTATAACAAAGTAAGCTAAATCAAACAATAGACCAAACACCCCCTTTGAATGTTTTAGACACACCCATGTGTACTTGCTTGTGGCTTTAAGGGATATACCTATTTGCTTAATTTACGCCATTTCAGTTTTATTTGTTGGCAAAGCTTTTGTCTTTGATATAAAGTTCGAATCTTTCATTCGATTGTCATTTCTTTTTCACTTAATCTTTTGAAGCAATGGACGCCAAGTAGTTCGTTTCTTTCTGAATTATGTCTGTTTGAAAAAGTGCAGTAAGCAGTGGTAAGAACATACTTTCTTTTAAAGGTTTACTCGTGACAATGGATATCTTTTTGTACAACGTTAGTACAATTGAAAGATAAAAGAATGGCAATGCAATGTTAAATCTCTACCTTGAGAAGTTGATAAAAGAATGGCAATGCAAATGTTAATCTCTACCTTGAGAAGTCTATCCAGTCAAAATAGTTCCTTAAAAAAACATAAAATGGATTTAAGTGATATTCATTTACTTCTTACCTTTAATGCTTCATTTGAATAAAAGGACAGTTGAGCATATTTGTAAGTTCTTTCTTTGTTTCTCTATTCATGTCAGACTCGACAAGATAAGTGCTTCAAGCATGGCCGCACTATTTTCCTGTCATTATCCAGTATACAAGAAATAACACTTTCGTTTTTTAAGAACTATGGATCAATGCTTTGAACTCCACAATTTGTTATCATGAATTCCAGATGTTTAACAATAATGCAGAAAGCAAAAGACATTTCTTCTTTTACTTTCAGATCGTTTTTTCAGAAAATACTGAAACTTACTGAAGATTCACGGTGATAAGAAATTGTATCTGGAAAGTTACATACACTTACCGATTTTCAAAATGAGTAATGGAAAAAAGAAAAGCTCGTCCCTTTTCTTGGAGCTCCATTCTTATGTCTGCCCATTCAATTTCTGAATTTGGATTCTAAATCATGATTTTTTCACTATTGCATCTCTTCCCACATGCTTGTTTTCATTAGCTTGCCTCTCACCAAGAGCAGTGATAGTAAGGTCTTGTTTGCCATCATCCCCTGGTTTTGAACTCCCTTCAATCTTCCTTCGATTGGAATTCCCACCCCCAGCTTCCTCATCAAAATGCTTGCCTCTCTGAGCATCTTCATCAGCAACATCAGAACGACGATGATCATCTTGCTTGTCACCCCTACAGAAACTCTCAGAATATTTGACATCGTTAACATCACATTCTGGGCAAGCATAGGGAATGAATTTAATCCTAATAATCCCAAAAGCAATATGTTGAATGGCTGGTTCCTTTTAGCAAGTTGGCAAAAAACGACAATAAGATGTTTCAGCAAACAGTATATATAGCTTTACAAGTTTTAACAAGCAGGGAAAGAATGAACATAAATAAATAGGAAAAAATCATAAACTGTTGGAACCTTTAATATGCCAAGCTTGTTCCTGGACAATCCTTGCTATTCAATTCAAGAGCTTGTATCAAAGTCAGTATTACGCACTGAACACTTCCAAAAACACTTGACTACTTGTATTTGTTGATCATAATTACAAGCTTAAAAAGCAGAGCAGGCAAGAGAGATGACATGTTGTTGTGCCTAATTAAATGTCAAAGTTTGAATATAAACAGAAATGAAACAGTAATCCATACCCTGAATAAATGACCAACCCGACAGCTACAGCCGCAAAGGCAACGAAGTACATCCAATCAACCTGAAGAATATCAACATCAGAAAGAAAATTGCTGAAGCGGAAAATTCTGACCTTGGATTACTTCAGATTTTTACAACACATGATGCAAATACAAGAAGCTAACAACAACCTTTTGATGGTAAGCAAATATGCGAATCAAGACAGCCCACATGTCTGATGTCAGCAAAGATAGGTTGAGCATTGTGGATCCACTAATCTGCAATCAATAGTCTCAGGTTCAGTGATAAAAGCACTAATCTGGTTGCTCAAATTACCTCTACAGAAGAATTGCTTGTAGGTCCTAAATTTGCAAGTCCCATAATTTCCTTAATAGATGCTATCCTAGGTAGGTTAAGTTAAAGACGCACACCAAAGGTGAAAAGCTTATCAACAGAAATTTTCAAGCAATGAAGTTTGAAAATTTAGAGACAAATGAAAAATCACATCAAGGTAGTCACTGCACAAAATTCATAGCAGTAGTATCAGTGAAAGAGTATGGAGTCTGATTACAAGTCCACCGCAGTGGTTAGGCACATTCATGCAGTCATTGACAATGAGAAGTCTACAGGCATCTCAAATACTTTACCTGGAGCAATATTGGGACCAAGGAATAAAACATAAACATTGCCACCGCAAACCCGAAAAATGGAAGAGCCTGAAAATAATTACACAGATAAAACAATGTAAAATTAACCATTATATCATGACTGAATTTGAGAGCCCAATTTCTGGGCTCCATGGAGAATAATTTTTGTTTGGAACTGAAATCAGTTACAAGTTCAACAGTACTTTTTCTGATCTCAGCTCAAAATGGGAGCATTCAACAGATGAAAACCAAAGAAAACAAACATTAGATTCTAGGAATTTCCAAATCAAGAAAGTAGGTTGAAAAGAAACTTACTGCTCCTGCTGTCCAGTTAATAGATCTAAGCTCACTGCGCTCAAGAATACTTCTGTGCAAATCGTTAAGGAATACAAAGTTTTATGACAATTGAAGAGATTGCAGATTAAAGTATTGATTGAAGAAATAAACAGAGGAGTGTCCACCACTAGAAACATTCAGAGTCTTCACGACAACAAATTTAAGGAGTAAAGCCAAGGATACATTTGAATAGCACTGATGATACCACCAAAAAGGCCCAGAAATGCCATGAGTTCAATTCTGTCTGCATTTTTCACCAAATATTCCTGCACAGTACGCAAACAACTAGTGAAATTAACCATTTATTCAAGATAACAGACTTCAGCCAGGTTGTATTTGGCCTTTAGAAGGAAAACTTTGAGAACAAATCCTGAACATAACGCTCAGTCTTGAGTGTTCAACAGTACACAGTTAAGGGACAAATTACCCTCTCCTGAGCCATTTCGAATCATTTTGCAACATGAAACAAACCATAAGCCAGAAAGTTACTGGACAACTCTTTCAACCCCAGATAAATGTTCGTTACTTTACCTCACTGACATTACAAACAGCATATAGTGTTGCACCAGCAACAACAAGAGAATCCCCCAAGCGAGGGTTGCTCCCTCCTACAAATAAAATTCAACTGTAAAGAAAAAACTATTTATGATATAATAAACACCATTATGAATAAGATATTCATAAGAAAGAAAAGCAATTTACACACAAGCTGTACGAGGAGATAGAAGTTATTCAATGTGGTATAGGAGATCATTTCTGAAAAGAATAGTTCTGTTAAGATAGATCGCTTCATGTTTTGTGCACTTGATAGGTTAACAATCATGGGCATAGAACATAGATACAAACACTTTTGAATCATACACTACAGGCCACTTTCTCTTCTAAGCCTAAATGTGATAGGCACAAATGAAAAAGGCAGAGTGAAAGGGAGAAAGAATCGATCACATAGCTTCTGAATTTTTTATATTGTCAAACAGCCTTATTGGACATACTACCAGGAGAAATGATCAACCAAACCCAAACATATTTTGTAAACACCAAGCTAGGAAAAAGTGTTGCCTGAATTCATGGAATCAAAAGAAACACAAGGCAAATCGTAGCAACTTAGTTAAGGCATAATTTATTCCAAGTTGTGTGAAAGAGGAGAGGTTACCTGCTCGGTCACCTGCATGGACATCTGAAAAAACTACCATGACAAGGCCAGCAACACAGACAATTACTCCAGTTATCTTCTTGAGTTTATACTTTGTTTTCAAGACAAACCATGTTAAAAGCATAACAGAAGGAATCGTCCAACAATCCAGCAGCATGACACTAGTAAGAGATGTGTACTGATAGGCCTTCACCACTGTCGACGGAGAAAATTATGTCAATTTCAATATAACTAGAATCATTTAAGGTCTTAACAATTACATAATCGTACATTTACGCCTATGCTTTGATATAACAGGATAAGCATTGTATTCAAGGCCATTGAATCTCGTAACAAAGATTTTCCACACATATTGATGCATTGAAATCTTCAAGATTGCTTCAATAGAATTGCACATTTTACATAAAGTTGAACAACAAAATAACATATATACATATATTCATATATATAAAGTAGACATCACATAGCTGAAAAAATATTGCAAGTGAACCTCCATGGATACCTCCACTACAATGAAACACTCACCAAGAAAATTGGCTTCTACATCTACCAATCCAAGAAGGATATAGTAGTACCATTTTGCCTGCAGAAATTCCAAAAGGATGTAAGGTAACTAGAATATTGGATGCAGAATCTGGAATAATTTGTAATCTAATCCACCTCATCATTGTTTGTGTAAATTGCTTCGTGCAGTTAATTTCATAAATCTCCAAGGACTACATCAAGTCATCAATACGAAAAAAGGAGTGGAAAAAGGAGGGCAGAAAAACAGAAGCAAATAGATGAAGCACACAAAAAATCACCTTAAGGGGCTTCTTCCGGTAAAGCATAATGCTTCCATAAACAATGGCCAAGAACACGTAGTTCAGAAAAGACTGAGAAGTTGGGGCGTTGAATCCTGAGAAGAAAATCAGTATAAAAATGAAACAGTCATAAAAGATCAAATTTTTCAAAAGCCTGTCAAACAAAGTAAGAGGAAAAGAAAAAACCAAAGAGACAGATAGAGAGAGAAACCACAATGCTAAATATGGTTATCAACATCTGATGTTTCAACGGCCGAATGTTCAGCAACTCACACACAGAAAGACAAGAATTCCCTTTACCTTCTTTTGGAAGATCACTTTAAATATGATGAAGAGCCGCAGGTTACAGATAAAATCCAAAACTAAACGTACAATAAACACATACTATGCAATATAAGACCATGGCTAGGACACCACGCCAAACATAAATCTGTCCAGTATCAAATAGTCATAAGAACAAATTGGTAAGTTGTACGTATTTAGCACTCTTATCACGTATACCAAAAAGAAACCATAAAAATAAGCACTAATACCAATAGCAAAAGCATATGAAGACAAACATTCATACTCATAACAGAGAGAAAGAGACAGAACCTCTTCTAGCCAATTCAGAAGATGAAAAGCCAGTAGAAGTGATGAGCAATGAAAGAAACTGCCCCAGCCCAAGACCCACCAATGTTTTCTGAGACCAAAACTCCTTAGAGATAATCATTTTTCCAACACAAGAACAGCCAAAATTTCTATCCAAAGCTCAAGCAGGAAACACCAAAAAGCCAGTTTAGAGGTCCAAAGGTAGTGAATTGGCCAACCAACAACCACCCACTGCAGCTCGGGTGACGATGCAAATAATTAGCATTCAGAAAGTAGAACAAGGTTACGTAATGTGTGATGATACAAGAGTCACAACGAATAATGAAAGATAGCTTCTTTATCAAAATTAGCAAGAGAATCAATCCCAGAAAGATTAAAGCAATGAGCTTTTTGTGACTTCTCAAAATTTGCCTCCACCCGTTGAAGTTTGAGAGAGACTTTTGGCAACAGACAATCAAGTACCACCACTTTCACTTGACTTATTACTCTTATCTTCCACCTTGGTCACAAACAACCAAAGGTTACTGTAAGTTGACTAAACTGAGAGGCCTAGTCCTAGAAAACTTGCATTATTAAATTTGTCCTGTTTAAGTCAAATCTCCTCCAACATTATTTGCATGTATAATGCAAAGAATCACAAAAGCTGCTATTTAATTAATGCTCGGTCATTGTCAGTGTATTCTGCTTTCTTTCCAGTCGGTCAAGAATGTATATTATTTACTTATTGTTTCTTTTTTTTCTTCTTTTGCTGCGATTTTTCATAATCACATCACTTTTATGTGATTACGATACATTTTGTTTTTCTAAAATCAAAATTTAACTTGAAAATTCTAAAACTTGGCCAGATTTAATTTAACTCGAATGCTTTTCTTTATGGCATATCAGAACGTAAGAGTTATCCTTTCCTATGATCTAGGCATGAATGTTGAAATTTGTTTTCAGAATCACAACAAAATTTTCGATAACCCTTATTAACTCTGTGTTTATCGGCAAAGATTTTATTGTAAGGATAAAGTATTAAATATTAATGTTAATTAGGGATGACAACCAGTGACTATGAATCTAGATTCAAGTGTTTTCAATTGATCGTCTCATAAATCAGGTCAGCTCAAGACCCAAAGTTAGATGTCGGATAGGACTGAGTTTGAATAATCCAAGCTCGGACCCAATTAAAAAAATATTTTTAAAAAATTAGCAGGCTGCTTATTGTCATCCCTAATGTTAATTTTGGTATTAAATATTAAAGAAAATTAAGAAATATTAGGTTGTAAACATGGTTACATCCTTAAGTTAGGAGGTCTCCTTCATGCAGTCTCAGGAGTGACTTAAAAGCATAAAACTCATATGGAATTTGACCAACAGCTTCATTTGATAATACTTCTGCATTTTGATTACTGATTCCCTCTTATATTCTTGAGTTGGTAAAGAGGGAATAAAGAATGAGAGAAAAACAAAGAAATATCTCAAAGAGGAAAATGACAGAAAGCCTCTTTTGTGGTATAAATTGGAGGTTTGCTTGTTGAAGCAGAAGTTGATGATGCTTTTGCTTACACTGAAAAAGAAAGATAACAGGAAAGCCTCTTTTACCTGCTTTTTGATTATTCTTCCAGCCAATAAAAGTTAAGATGCAATCACATAATATAGAAAAGCGAGGTGTCTAACTATAAGGTTGAAACTTCTTTTTGTGTAAATGAAGTGCAATCCAATGGATTCAAGTAGTTGGTAATCATAATCAAATTTCCATTGACATGTAACTCATCTAATGAATCTCTAAAGATGAAACCTAATTGCCAGAAAAGTTATGAAACAAATGATATAGAAGTTTTTCTTAAGGATTTGACATCAAGTTCGTATCTTTTTTTTTCATTATGAGGCATAGTTTACTTAGGGTTAGCTATAAATGTGAAGGCTCGTATGTTCGAGTTACGAAAACAGCTTCATTATAAAATTTAAAGTGAAAGTTACGTACAATTGATGACCCTCCTCTGATCTTCACAAAGCAAAGAACCTCATGCAAAAGGGTTTACCCTCTTGTAAGTGTGAAGAGTCCCCTTTTAGCTGCCTAACGTGTTATTCACCCTTTTCTCCACTTTCTAAATGTACTTTTATTCGGACGGTTTTGGTTCTTCACGAAATGAATATAATTATAGATTCTCCCTTACCTTTTCTATTTTTGAGTTTGACTAATGAGATAAAGCAAGCATTCCAAAACCTTTCACCTCCATCCTTTTTAACTTTTCAACTCCATTAGAGAGGAATCACTTGCTCTCTTTAATTGCAGTCCGTCTATAGTACTTTGGTGCTTGTAATCATTAATGCATGTTTTTGGAAAATTTTCCATTCTTGTTATCATAATCAATGCTTACTCGCTACAAAACCTCTACAAAGCAGCATGACTCGTAAAGAATTCGCATAATACTCTATTGGAACAAATGGTACGGTTTCCTGTAAACTATACCATTTTCAGGATGACTTCTGAACTATATATTTTATGTTGGTCAATTACAGAATATATTCCATAGAGGAAACACTTGGACGGTGATGAGGCCTAAAAAGACGTGGGAGACACAGATCATTAAAGTTGATAAACCAAAATCACCTACAATTAAACGAACAAAGTCATATGCTTGGAATTATTTCTCTTCTAATTTGTTTCTTGTGTGATATTTGGCAATATGTAATTTGGAGTGTAATGCATTGAAGAATCTATAGGATGATATGTGTAATAGTAATCGTTTTGCATAATGGAATGCATCCTTTAGGTTGCAATTGGGACGAAGAAAAATGACGTCATTTTGCAAAAAACAATATCGTTTTCTATTTTTAATTTAAAAATATTTTAAAAATTAGGTTGAGTTAGAATTTGGATTGTAGGACTCGATCGAACTTTGGGTGGGACTCGAGCTTATTGCCACCTTTTATTATATCTTCCTATCTTAATAATATTACAAGTTATTGGACCAATTTGTATAAGATACATTCTCTCAAGTAAGTAAAACCTGCTGTTCACACTGTTCTTTAAATAAGATTGCGATTACTATTTGAAAAATGTCACTTACTTTAAAATAACAAAATTTAACAATTATCAGTTAATTAATTTCAATGAACTCTAAAACTTAAAACCATAAACACTTGGAAACTTAAACCATAAATTTTGGAATCCTAAATCATAATTTTAATTAATTTTTATATGGTTATTTACTTCTTTTCATAATTTTCTAGTTCATGGAACTTTCTTATATATCCTTAAACAATATAGTTGATCTTAGGTACTAGAATGAGTTACATTGTATTCTAAAATTTTAATAGATATTAAAATATGAAAAAAAAATAAAGGAATGAATTAAAAATATATTTTACGGTTAAATATTTTTAACATTAAATATTTTAGATATTTTTAACATAAAAATATTTTAGATAAGCTAGTAATGCCAGAGGGATCAATATCAATATCAAGAGCTAAGAAGTTCAAAGAAACGCTTTTATCCTATATGGGTTGAATTGTAGATGACATAGAGTCTCAAGAGACAACGAGGGCTAATGACAAGATAACTAATCAAGTTGGGCAGAAGGAGTAAGAAGACTTTCCTTTATGTTAGAAGCTTAATTTTCGACAGCCCACTACTTGTGTCTTGGGCTTGTTTAAAATTTTTAGGTTTAATTGGTTGTATTTTAGAAATATTATTTTGGGCTTTAATTATTTTGGTAAAGGCCAATGTTTAAAGGCCTTTTACGTAGTTAGGGTTTCTTTCTTTTCAAGAGGTATAAATACATCATAATAAACAATGTTTAGGGTTAGATTGGTTGAATAACGAATTCTATAAGGGAGGATTTCTTGTCTTATTCTATTGCATCAAGAATATAATTCTTATTAAGGTAAACACTTGTGACAAATTTCTATTCTTGTTTTCAAGTCAACCTTATCATATGTGTTTCATTTCATCTAATTGATTGGAGGTTCATTAGGGGTAGGGATTTCGTCTTGCTCATGTTCTATCTCAAGTGTTTATTTAAGAGGCTTTGAGTTCTTTAGACTTGGGGTTCCGCATCATTTGGTATCAGAGCTTGGATTAGGATAAATTCTTATTTATCTTGTGTTTATGTGTTGTTATTACTATTATTTTTCATTAGAACTTGAAATTAGGGTTTATCTAATTATTGTGTTTTTCTGGAAAAAAAAAAAGCGAAAAAATAGTAGCTAAACAAGAAGAAAACATTGCTACAGTAAAAAAAAAAAAGTCAAAAAACAAAAAAAGAGTTGCAAAAAAAGATATCTTTGGGGTTGGCGTGATTATAGGATTTTCTTTTGCTAGTTTCCTGTTTTGCTTAGTGTCTTTACATCTTTGCATTCAAGTTGATTTTTCTACTAGGGAAATTTCAATTCCCACATTGATGCTTTAGTTTTTTCATTTTCTTTCATTCTAAGTTTCTATTTTTTTAGTCTCTTATTGTTTCTTTTTGTTTCCATTTACACCATAATTAAAAAATTGATTCTTGTTAATTTAAATTATGTATTTTTTGGGTATCATACATCCTTTTCTCTTGTGTGCCCATTTTGCCTTCATTCATTTTGGTATACTTACTTCTAGATTTGTGTTCATCTTCTTTCTTAGGTTTTTTCATTGCATTCCTAAATCTTAATTTGTTGTTTGTGCATTACCTTGACTGGAAACAAAATTCTGAAGTGCAATTGAGGACATCAAGTTTGAGTGAAAAAAGAC
>JANIJF010000005.1:12584312-12596854 GCA_024520955.1 Erythroxylum bequaertii
CTTCACAAAGTGAACAATCGCAGACCATTCAAGAAAATCTCGGTTCCAGTTCCTTCAAGAACGATAACTCTATCTTCTTTGAATCTGAGAACTCTCCTGTAGCGAAGATGGAAGTGGGTTTTGAACAGAATCAAGTATTGCTTGGTTCTGCGCCTACAGAAGAGATGACTGTGGAGGATTTGGCTTCTGGGTCTTTTGAACGTGACAGGGACAGTGAAGATTTTGTGAAAAAGGTTGAGAACATCGGTATGCAAGTGCAAGAAACAGAAAATGCCGTGGTTGAAGGGGCTGTTAATGGCTTGAAAGAAGGAAAAGACAAAGATTGGGTGGAATGTAAAGTGGGTTTCTCCGGAGAACAGGGAAGTGATAACAAAGAAGTCTCTGGAGGGTCCAAAGTCATTGAATTTGGAGTTGGTTTGGATAATGATGTGAATAAGGAGATTATGGAATCGAAAGAATTAGAAAAAGAAACTTTCTTGGAAGCCAAAAAGAAGCAACTTTTGGCGGGACTTGACGATGGATCCATTTTCAATGTCAAAAATCATGGTGAAAGAGTTGCTGGTTTTCACACTGGTGCAGAAATTTTCGGGGTTCTGAAGGGAATCGATATTTCAGTTAGAAAATCCTTGGAGATTGAAGTAATTGATGATACAGCATTGATCAAGCCAGTTGCAGTCACCAAACATGGTAACGCAGGTCCAACGATTTCAGAGAGGAACGAAATGAAGAACGAGAAACAAGAAGTTGATGCTAAGGGAAAGAGACCACGGAGAAAAGGAAAACATGCGAAAAATGTTTCAGAGACAAGCGGATCTCAAAATGCTAGCGTAGTGAACGGGAATCAGACGAAAAGGATGTACAGTAGGAAGGAGATGCAGGCCCTCCGGTTTGTTAACATTGTAGAACAGAGGAAATTGTGGGGAGAGATACACAGTGGCCTTGGAGATGCTGTTTCGAAGGAATATGATGACTTGGCGGTCTCAAAGTATGACAAGAACCATCGTGTGAACTTTGATCCTCACCGCAGATTTGGAAAGAAGGAACATGCCCCCGATTTTCTCAGTAAGCTCTCTTAATCTATTTGTGCACGTGTATGCGTGTGTTGATCTTGCTTCTGTGTGTAAGAACTAAATTGCTTCACTGCTTCAAGCATTGCACTAATCTTCTGTTAAGTATTTGCCTTTCTGAATTTTGTTTTCACTTTGTTTAGAAGAGACTAACCCTGAAATAGCGTACCTTGTTACATCTAAGACACGTTGAAGTATGGGAGGCAGTGGAGTGGTATTGTATACAAATACATAAACTTTTTTGGTCATTTTATTGTTCTTGAAACTCTCAGGCCATTATCTATTTAGCCTTTGCCTGGATCCGCCAAGATCATCTTAATGTTTGATATGTAAGCGACTAGCAGAGAAGATGGCTGCCTTTTTCTTTCTTGTTTCTTGTTTTTAAAACTTTGTTTCATATTTTCACTGTTTCTGTGTCCGGCTTGATTGTCAAAATATACAGATTTTATTGATTCATGGAAACATACGGGTGTGAGAAGCTTGAGATTTTCTCCTTTGCTGTAACTATTCCCTGGCTTACTATTTGGTGTTAGAATTTTTGCTACAAGTTTGTGCTAGATAAAATGTTTTTAGCCCATAAAAGGGAGGTCCTCAGATGGCAGTATTATTAGTGAATTGTACTTTGCTGGTAGACCTTATAATTTGAATAACCAACTTGAATTGCTATGATTTTGGGGTAGACAGAAGTTTAGGATTGGAGATTCTAATGGCCTTCTGGAATGGTGCAAAGGTTGTGCTCTGATTCTTGAGAAATCTTCAGATAAGATATCTACTGTTTGAATATTACTTGGAATGGAGACCAGTTGCCCTGGATTCCTTTAGCTATAAGAGAATTTTTGAAGTAGATGCAATATGAATTGATTGTTTGAATGATGGTTGAGTTTCTACTCTGGTCAATGAGATTATGTTTCAATGAAAGTTTCCCTTTGGAATGCCTAGTGGTAGAGACCTCATTGCTTCGGTATTTATGTGTGTGAAAATATTTTATTTTTATCAGTTATGGTTAATATCTCTTGGTGGTTGATTAAGTTTTAATCTCACTTTGTAATATTTAACTGGTATAACGGCCTATTGGGCTAGGTTAAACTATTCTTTTATGGGTGGCTGAACTGAAAAAATGGGTGGAAACCTTTGCTGTGTTGTAGCAATTATTCTTTTTCTTTTATGTTGTCTTGGGTTTTCTTTTATTGGGGGAAGTGGAGGGTTCTGCATAGAAGAGCTTATGCATGAGTTTCCAGCACTATTATTATGCCACTTCACAATCTTCGCCCTGTTTGAATCCCTGAAAATGATGTCTAGCTCCTTTCAGCTCTTTCCCCTTTGGTGTACTGATGTTTTGACTGAAATATCAATGCTTAAACTGCTGTACCTTGATCTTCAGTAACAACAATTACTCGTTAGGGCAAACTAGTGGCTCTTGATTTTAGTGCTAGTTTACCCTTTCTCCTTTCCTTTCCACTTCCTTTGTGGATCATTTGTAGTCTTCTTTCCTTGTCTGATTTGCTTGTTCCTTCCTTTCCCTCCTCGTGTTTTTAGTGTTTTTCTCCTTTGGAATGTAACTGCTATATCCTTCAAAAACATCGGAATCCATTGAATCAAACTGCTTTCTTTCTCCTTTGGTCCCCTTCCAAGTTGGGCTCTAATTTGTCAATTTTATTCATTTCTGTTGTGGACAGGTGTTGTTGCGGCAAGGGGAAGATGGAATCCTTTGAACATATACGTGCATTGAAGAATAAGTCTAAAGCTATCTGCAAAATCCTTCCGCAAAAAATACTCAGAACATCTGTTGGACAGTTTACTTGGGCAAACGATTGTTTGTCTTGCATATATGACTTGTATATGGTCCTTGTACATTCAATCCTTCTTTTGACTAACCTAGAGAGTAGTATTTAGCAAAGATACTCTCTTTGAATACCATAGGATTTGTAGCATTCGTTTGTAAGTGATCTTACTCACTATTGCTTTGTTCTTGAATGGAGAGAAATTTAGTACAGCTCACTGTTATTTGTTTAATACTCTCTCTCTCTCTCTGTTTCTTTGTTTATGTGTATGTGTGACCACTGCACTGGCTTCTATTTTTGTTTTAAGCAATGGTTAAATGAATCTAAATATTTTTTATAATTCCAGGAGACGACTGTCCAATAAATGAGGATGATAAAATAAGGAATATGAAAGAACATGAGGTAGAAAATATTTATCCCTTGGACTCTGATAGTTACAGTGTTGGAGGGGAAGATGGTTTGGAAGAGTATAGTGAAGAAGACAGTGATGAGTACTATAAAAGCATTCAGAGGCCTGCTTTTCTTGTAGAAGGAGAGCCAAATTTTGATTCTGGACCTCCAGAAGATGGATTAGAATATCTAAGGCGTGTCAGGTACTATTCTCTGTCGTAATTTTTTCAGAACCCTTTGTAGTTCATAATGCAAATTCAGTACTTATATTCTTTCTTCATTTGTTTAGGTGGGAAGCTGCTCATATTCCAAAAGTCACCGTGGCGAAGCTTGATGGGAACAAAATTAGAAAAGAACAAACTGTTTATATGCCCCAGATTCCTGGCATTGCCCCAACTCCACAACATTTAATGCCATCTAAGGAGTGGGAAGATGCATTTCTTACTGATTTTTCAGAACTACGACTGGTAACATTTTTAATGGAGAAGCTATATTTTTCTTCTTGCCTTTCTTCATATGGGGAGGAATATCTGAAAATTGGACAAGCTTTGATTGGTTCCATTGTGCTTATAGCAGAATGAATCAATTTCAAATGCTTTTAATTGATTCTTCAGTGTAACCAGAAGTTGGAATATTAGCTCATTGCAAATATATTTACAGAGTTGATAACTGTTGTGTCACTGCAGAAACTTGAGACCTGAACAATCTGTTAAGATTCAATTGCTTATTGAAAAATAAAAATGAAAAGGATCAAATATCGTGGTTTACTTTGTTAGGAGACAGAATTATATTCCTCTAACAATTTTGATTTGAGTGAACTGACTTGTATTCTTTTCATCTGTCATCAGTTTTTCTCACAATATGAGGGTTCCAGCGGTAAAATTTCTCATAAGCTGCAAACGATGTTTAAACTTCTTGAGGTAGATGCATCCTGCCATCTTAGTGAGAGTGAAGCTCTTGAAGAGTTGGGTGAACACCAACATTACGAAGTCCTTTCCTGTAGTCCTCTTCATTCCAGCCTTGAGAACACTACTTCTCCCATGAATGTTAAAGGGGGTAGAGTCTCAAGGCCCTCTCAGAATCCAATGGACAGTTCATCCGACTATCCTACATTATCTCAAGTTCTATCAATGGATTCTGTTGCTCGGGTTTCAATGCTGAGGAAATGCATAAGCCTGGCAGAAACTGCAAGCAGTCTGTCGAAGAATGACTGCGTGTGGCTTTTTGCTTTATCTGCAGCAGTTGATTCGCCTCTAGATGCTGATACATGTGCTGCACTTAGAAGCTTGCTCCGGAAATGCGCCAACTTACGTGCTGTGAAGTCTGAAGTCGATGATGAAGTTGTAATGATGAACATTCTTGCAACAATTTCAGGCCGGTATTTTGGACAATCTGAAATGTGAAGCATTGCAGCTGAATGTTTACAGAGAAGCGGATATCAACTTACGGCTGAAGATTGCCTCATCCATTATACAATCTGTGTGCAAGGAATTACTGAAGGCACTTTGGAACTTGATTATTATTGTAACTATTCTTATGGTGGTTTATTGATTATTCCAGGTCTTACATTTCTACCAAATGTTCATACTTGATTCTGATTACTGTTTCTAGATATGCAACGATGGTTTGATAGAATGAAGTCTAATGATTGCTGTATACATTAAATCAACATCATTAATGTATAGAAGTTTGCTTTATTGTAGTAATGTTACGTATCACAACTCAAGATAAAATACAGAGAACATGATAAGATTTCAAATTCAATCATTAAGATACCGTAAGAAAAACTGAATTCGCATAGCGTTGGTTTCAAGATCCTCTCTTTTCTTGTGATTATGAATAGATGTCAAAATCACAAGACGAAACATCACGTGTAGGGCACGTGGTGCGCCGACCTTATAATAAGCGAAACAGACGGGCAAGACATGTTGACACTCCAAGTTTGTTCCCGCCTAATTTCCCGTTGAAATGACCGCCACCGCCACGTCCCCCGACTACCACCGGAAACAAAGAAAAGAAAGAAGAAGAGAGACAGTGATTATTGATGGGCAATCAGAAGATAATACCGAAACACGCAAGAGCAAGACTTCAGCTTTCCCTCAATCAAATGCGAACCAGGAGCAGAAGCCTCTCGCATGCACCTCACGCACTCCTGTCTCCTCTTTATTCCTTAAATCTGTAATCTCTACCTTCTCTTTCGTTGTTTTTTTTTTCTTGTAATGGATCTCAAGGGGTTCTTTTTGATTTCCCTTTTGGGGTTTTGGGATGTCAGGTGTTACTCTATGACTGGTGGCTGGCCAGGGCTGATGGCAATGGATTAGCTGTTGCGGGGTTTGCTGATAGGAAGTAAGTGTTTGTTTGGTGATCGTATCTTTTGTTCTTTCTCATAGAATGTTAAGCTAATTCTTTGATATTTTCTTCTTTCTTTCGTTAAAGCTTTCACAGTCTTTTCACTGTTTGTTAGCCACCAAATTAAGCTTAGCTGATCTTTTTTGGACTGTAACACAGGAAACTGGGGCCAAGAGTCTTTTGTTCAGCAGCAATTTCCAGAAGAATAAACACCAACACTCTTGAGACAATAGATTGCATCAAAATCACAGTCACAGGCTGCATAAATAGGTTCCGGACTCTTCAAAATGGTTTCTCGCTGCAGGTATATAGCCTGTGAAGCAAACAGGAAATTGCATTATCTGGTAGTTTATTATATTAACTATTTATTAATAGTTGATTATATCAGCTGATTTGACCAATAAATAATATGAGCTATTTATTAAAAATGTTTGATAAAATTAATTATTTAATATTAACTGTTGATGTGTAAAATGACTTATAAAGAGTATGATTAAAAAAAAAAAGAGGATGAATATTATATTTCTTGGTATTTCGTTGAATATTCTTATAAGAATTTAGGTTTAGATATTTAATTTTACAAAAACTAAGTCTATAATTTTATAAAATAATAATAATAATTTAACATTAAATTCTTTATTAATATGAATGATGCAGCGAGTTATATTATATTAGTATTTTTTCATATAATATGTATGAATTTTATTATTTAATAAATTAAAATTATCTATAATTATAGTATACTAAAAATATTAATTTGTTGCGATTTTTTATATTCAAAAATTTAATATTATGATATTTTTAAATGTAAACTAATATTATAAAATTAAATCAAGATTAAAAAATTTAATTAACTCTTTTATTATATTCTTCAAAATTTCATGACATAATTATACAATTAAAAAAAGTCAACTTTGAAAATACACAGAGCAAAAATAGAGAGTAAAGTGGAGAACAATACTGTCATTAGACAAATTGTTAATTCCAAAAGTTCTTCTTATGGAGCTTTTAAAAATCAACTCATTAGGATTAAACAAGTTAACTAATAAATCGTTCGCCAAATACATAAATAGTTTTTTAAGATGGTAAAAAAATTAACTTTTAGTCAATAACTAAAAAATAGCTAATAAGTTGATTGCCAAATACTTCCAATATCTACCACCAATAATCAATGGTGTTACTTCTGATTGAGATAATAATCATAGGGCTATTAATACCGGATTCATTAACTGAGTAGCAACTTCCTTATTCAAGCTTTTACTTGTTTATCCATGAGCCGTAACAACCACGTACAGATTCGGTATGACTTTTGCTGAGATCTTGCTGATCACTTATTTAAGATTAACCAGTAGCAGCTTGTACAGATGCAAATGTGAAACTGTTAAGTTGAACAGGTTTGCAGTCATTTCTTGCTGGGATTTCCATATTACTGGAAAGACTATGCCACTTGGAGTTGTGTTGAAGAATCTTCAAACGAAGATGTTCCAGCAAGAACATCTGGACATCAGATAAACAGTGTGTCATCAGCTGCAGGATCAAGCACTTTTCCATCAGCATCAATAGATGACCTCCCCGCAAGAAGGATAAGTGACTTTTTTATGCGTCTGGATTCCAACATTTTCTCGTTGGATCATGTATTGCAAAACTTCTGCAGCACTACTAGCAAACATACTCAAGCAGCAGCCCAGTCAGAAGATGAAAGTGAGAGCTCAAAGACTTGCAAGAAGGCTAAGCCTAATCAGAAGAAGAGTAATATAGATGTGCAGTCAGATTCTGCTTCAGACAAATTCACTAACTCGAGCAGAGGCGTTGTCACCAGAAGTATGTCTAGATTGAGAAAACTAGGGACAGTGGAGGATAAAGACTCATCAAACAACATCGTTGAGTGTGAAGATCTAAGAAAGAAACCATCAAAGAAGCTTCCACCAACACCATCTTCCAAGAGTAAGTAGTCCTAAGCTTTCAGTATCTAGGGGGAGTAGAGAACAAGGAAGTCAGGGATGTCACCAGATATTGTTCCCATTCGGATTTCAGCAACCACATAAATTGGGGCAGTTTCTGAGACATTTATGACAAGGGGAGTAGTAGGATTAGGAGGTTGAGGAATTATAATTGTCAAATTTCAGCTATATTGAATTTCATTATTTTGATGAAGACCTCTAAGCTCAGTTCAACAAAAGTAAATAAAACTAACCAAAAGAATGTCATCAGAAAAAACCAAGTCATTATCATCTCAAACGCCTTATGCTAGTTTTTATTGATCTACACAGGCAGAATGGAAAATCTGTCTCAAATGAATGTTGCATATCTTCACTCATAGCAAATATTTATATATTGGCATAAACAGGAGAAAAAGGTAGAGGTCGACATTTGTGCATGAGTTCATGTTATTGCAGCTAAGCAAATAGCCAAATTCTACAAATGGCATAAGCACAAAATTTGCTTTCATTTCCTTTTATATTGGAACAAGACAGTTGCTATCGAATGAAAATATTGTCTATTGGCTAGCAAACAGAACCCAAAAAAGAAAAACTTTTCTGTGGATTTTGGATTAGCCTATGTTTACAGTGACTTACAGACAGATAAGTCTGTAGTCTAGTCGCACATTTCCATAGCTACATAGCAACCCGTCTTTAACATGAGCCAAAACTTCTGGCCCTACCATTTTCGCAAGAATCACGAAGTGAACGTATTTGGAGCTTCACGGCACTTCCTACCAATGTTCCATTCACACAGGTACTCTTCTACCCCGGTTGCGATCAAAAAACTGCATATCAATGATGAACAGAAACTTGTTAAAGTGAAGCTATGTACCGTATTTTGGAGCGTCAAATCAAATTGAGTTGTACTGTTGGCTCTATAGCCATATCCAACACTTAATGAAGACTCTTAAACTCATCTCCATCGCAAAGGTTCTACCCCAACATTAATGTGTCAATGTGTTTATACATTCTTTCTGCAATAAATCTGTGTGCAAGTGTGATGTAGGTGGACATGAGTCCAACCATGCAGTGAACCATTCACCATCTTAACTGTCGTACTATTTGACTAGATGAGCATGAGAAACCTCATTTCCCTGTAGGATTGACAAAATTCTGAGACCTATTTATTATTTACAACACCTCATAAATCACATCAAAATTAGTTCCCCCCAACTTGACTAGGACGTACACCAAATTTAATGAGCAAAGAACAGCAGAGGAAAACGAACTAGTAAAATATTCACTTTCATTTAGAACATAAGAACCATGTCTAATGAAGCAAGGATGGGAAGGGAGGAGGAACTTGTGAAAATAGAATTAATCATTGATCTTGCTTTTGTTATTTGCATCTGACCATAAACAAGATCCATCATAACAACCCATCATACTTCACGATGACTCAGTGGTTTTACCAAACAATCCTTCAGACTTTCCATGATGTTTTGGCACGAGGCTTACCAACATTTTACCAGTTAAGAGGTCGGACATGACCATCAACATGAATCATATAAATTGACCTCATGTAGAAGTTGCTTTTTTTTCTCCATAAAAACAATCTAAGAGACCAAATCCAATTTTCTTGTGATATATTTTAAAATTCCTAAAATTTATCTTCTATGTATTATCAGATGATTCTTTTTTCTGCTTTTATAATGCAGATTCCTTTGTCCACTGTGAATGCAAGTGTGTCAGGCAGAACCAGAAAAGCAAACAAAATAAAAAGGTAAGGGAAAAATATCTACAATCCCTAAGCCATTAGGACAGGAATAATAAATAATAAAGAAAAAGTTGGATATACCGATCGGACAAATGGTTGTTGTAATATCCAACCAAGAAATGGGATCCTTTGCAGGAAGACAGCCAATGTTGGCCAAAAGCCACTGCATAAAATGCCAATCACCATGTTAGTCATGAAAAATAATCACGGTTTCAAGAAAAAATTAGGCAGAATACCAACAGACCTGAAGAGAACAATGAACCCATATGCCTCCAAAATCATACCAATAATTGGCCATCCTATGACGACAAAGAAGAAGCCAGCACCAAATGAAAGAGTTCCCTGCATGACATGACAGCACAAGTGATGAAAACAGTTTATCAATCCAACAATCACACCGACATCAGTTTGAGCTGGGGTAAGTAGAAAAGGTCAACCCACCTTAAAATTTTGACGTTTCATGAAGAACTGCATTGTGGACTTTGGGCCAATTGTTAGACTCACTCCAGAGACAAAGAGGATCTGGTAAAAGTAACATTGGAAATATGGACATGTTATACCGTAGCTCATAGGTTAATAACAACAGATCAAGTGAATAACTAAGGACATTTGCAGCAAGGCACTTACATTTCCCATTGCAAGTAGTCCCTTATCAAAGAAAAAGATAATACCCAGGAATGAGAAGAATATGCCAAATCCTGTCAATCCTAGCCCGATCTCTGTTTTTTTTCCGATAAAAGTATTAAAACATGGAATAGCCAAGTGAATCATAAAACAAGAATACAGAAGACAAAGAGTTTCTCGCATTTTGGTGTGACCATATCATGGTGCATTGAGAAAGTAAAAGACTAGTTTATGGCATGGTAACAAGTAGAGCAAAATGGCTTCAGTTCGCACCAAGTTATGAGGTAGAAGATGCCCAATCATCATTTTTTTCACTTTTATGTGTACAGTTTATCGAGGTATAATAGGATTTACCGGCATAAGCCTCATTTCACCAACAAAGGAACTAGCTAGAGCAACACAACCTATATGGCTAATCAATCAACTAATTGGATAAAAGGAAACTACTAAAAATAATCAAGTTTGATGAACAAATAACAGAAAGTGAACAAGAAGATATGAGAAACATTTTGAACAAAATGTTTCAATGAAAAAATGGCAAAAAATCACAGGCATTGGAAAATGAGTTGCCAAAAGTTCCATCATTTCATTAAATCAGACACAACATAAAATTCATACGACAACATAAAATTCATGTCGTGTAAAAAATGCAATAAGGACACTCTAGAACAAGCAAAACGTTAAACCCAAGAGACACCTATACTACCGAAGTCATGATTCCAAATCTCTATTGTGGAGTTGCATGAATCAGTTAATTGCCATTCACCATGAAAAGACAATACATACATATGTATGTATGTACGTACATGTGTGTGCGTGTTTTGAAATAGGACATGGTGTTATACACGGATCATATATGCGCATACACTCAATATCTAAGAAATACTAAATAAAAACACAATATTGCGAGTGTCTCAGGCTCTCAGCACAGAAAATAAAAACTAAAAGCTATGATGAGATCAATAACCTCTGGATTACCAAGTGTTTACCTCAACGTAGATTCAACTTCCTAAAAGATTGTTCTAATTCAACGTTTGACCTCTTCTTCTCTAGCTTTCTACTAATTTTATTTCTTTTAGGCCTTTTGCTTCCTATTCATTTCTCATTAGCTGAAAATCAATCATAAAATTCTACCGTACCAGAGAAAAACTTCCTCCTCTCTCAAAGTCGAAATTAATGCATCGAATGGAATTATGCCTAAGTCAGAATGGAGGCGAAAACAAAAATCCGAAGATAATAGAAGAAGTGGAAAACTAATAAGTAAGGAAATCTGTAAATGAGAAGGAAAATTCAAATGAAAGAACTTACTTTTCCGATCGTTCATTTCGAAGTTAACCATATTTGGTGCAGAGAATAGGATTGAGGAATTTGCTCTCGTGCGCACTGCACCACCAGACAACAGAAAATTTCAGATTAGGATGGATCCAAATCCAGAAAATTAAACGAAATCGAATAAAAGAAGCATCAGAAATAACTAGTTAGCTCCGCAACCTGAAGAAATTAAACTGTGTAAACCTGAAGAAGGGAAAAGCTACACGAATCGGTTGGCTCAAAACGAACAGGTGCTCAAGGTCAAGTTTTCTTAGTGTTTGTTGAGAGAGAAGTTGGGATAGAAGTGTCAGTTACTCCGGATACAACTTTATTATACATAGTGCGTGAGGCTGTTTAAGCTTCAAATTAATGACTTTGACTTTTTTTAATACGCAGCTCCCCACTTTGCGAGTTCAAAGAGAGTCATGTTACATCCTAACCGGTTTTTGTTTGCTCTGGAGGGGCAACTTCAAGCTGAGTATCGCCTGATCTCCCGTCAAGAGACTCTCCATTGGTTCCAAAAGTCTCGGACGGATTGGTTATGTCTCGGTGATCATAATACGGGTTTTTTTCACGCCTCCACTACGGTACGAAGGCGGCGAAATCGCATTTCGGCTTTACGCGATGACAATGGTCAGTGGGTATTTGAGGCTGATGAATTACAAGCCTTGGTCTTGAGATTCTTCCAATCTTTAGATTATGAGGAGGTTGCGCTTTGCCCCTCCTTTATTCTTCATGGCCGGTTCCCACCTGTTCATCCCGATACTTGGAATACCATGTGCGCAGAGGTGTCCGAGGAGGACATCACACGTGCTCTCTTTCATATAGGTGCACATAAAGCACCTGGCCCTGATGGCTTTCACGCTCATTTTTTTCAGTCTCAGTGGAGTCTGGTGAAACCTAATGTTATTGGATTGGTGCAACGCGTGTTTCGTGATCCTTCTCTCCTTGCAGGCATCAATGACACGTTTCTATCCCTCATTCCGAAATGCGAGTTTACAGAGCAGGTTTTGTTAGTGTAAGTCGACCTGGACTCTAATGTAAGTCGACCTACACATGCGCAGTACTATAAGTCGATTTGTATTTTCTTGTAAGTCGACTTACACATGTACAGTACCGTAAGATTGTTAGAGTAGTGCCCTAAAGGCAATCGCCTTCAGCGCGTTTTGTACAAAATTGTCTTTATGAATAAATAAAGAAAGGCATATTTCATTAATGCTGTGTTCATTATTTATGAATTGATAGATATTGATCTATAAGCAAATTAATGAAGTCCATGATATATGACATAGCATGAAGGAAATTATGATGTGATCATACT
>JANIJF010000005.1:13302760-13329319 GCA_024520955.1 Erythroxylum bequaertii
GATGAGAAATCGTGTTAAGCAAGGAGCCACGCTCGAGTACGACGGTATGATAGTCAAGAGAGTTGGGTTCCGGATTCGGGATGCAACACGCAGCCTTATCCTTATAATCATGTCCTCCTTTATTACTGAATTCGGTTTCATCCTATTCATTTTATCACTATATGCAATTCATTCATTATAAAATCTCAAATTTTATAATTTTATTAATCAAGTGAAATTTTTAACTTCAGTTACTTAAATTGATCTCTTTAATTTTAATTTTTTTGTTTCATTGCCTATAATTTTATCCTTAATTATTAATTAATTAAATTTAAAATTTTAACAAAATTGGGTCTGTCTGAGCCTGATCGAGCTTCGAGCCTATTGAGTCCAATTGGGCCTGGCCCGTTACTATCTCTAGCTGGAGCATGTAACTCACTGCAACTATGTGAAGTCACAATTCTTAAGGTTAAATTTTTTAGACAATAAAATCCCAAAATTCTTAATAAGCTATCGGACATCAAGTCTTCTCCTACTGAATAGGCCATGCCCTAATAAGCCACCCAAGCAACACCCAACACTTGTAGCATACTCACCCACCATGCACTCTAGCTAAATTTCCATCCACAATAAACAAAAAATATGTTTGTTTCTTTTTCTTCTCTATTTCATTTCTTTTTTTTCTTTTTTTGGCTTTATTATTAAACATTACGGATAATGTTTTAGATAGGTGTGGGATTAGAGATATTTTCCCTTATTATGATTTTATGGTACGTTGAGCATTTTAAGGTTATTTTAACACTTTATTTTAATTTCTTGTTTTTACCTAATGCTTTTGGAAGTTGGCGAAATAGGATTTTCTAAAGAAATCTTTGTTAAATTGTTTTGAATGAATTCGACTGTGTGAGGAAATTAAGACTAAACATAATGATAAGTTGAAATAGCTAGGGTATGCACTTAGAAAAAGCGAGACGATTGATTAACGAAGTATTGTATGAGGATAGTTGAATTTGTATGAAACCTGTGAGCATTTAAAGGATATAAACATCTTATTTCTATCCATTTTCCTTTGGTTTGTGTTCTTTATCATTTGAAAACATCTAGAACTTGCATTGAACTAACTTCAATTGTTGTAATTACATGAGACTTGAATATGATAAAGGCACCCCTTGTTTCGGAAAAGCCACCCTAATTATCCTTAGTTCAACCCCTTTGAGCCAATTCAAATCCTTTTCTTTGTATGTTAAACTCACATCGTAAACCTAACCTATCATATATTTATTTTTATGTTATTTAGGGGATGAAAGTAACTTTGCTTTAAATTTTGTTTTCAAAGCTATTGATGTTCTATTTAGTTTAATTTTGTGTGATGGCTGCTTACTGATGGCTTATTTTATAGAAAATATTATTATATATTTAAGAATAAAACAGATAATAATTGTAGACATAGCATATCTACATTGACAGATGAGTACTTGGCCACATTCTATTCTTAGCCCCTAAATTTTTCAAATGCCTTATTAAAAATGGGTAGTTTAGCCTATATTCGCTCTTTTTAACCCAAGCCTCATTATAACTATTTAATATAAATCCTTTTAATTCATGCCTTGTTATGTTCACGATAAAAGACATTTGGTGTATGTGTAAGTTTATAGTATTGTGTTCCTTGTGACAAGAGTTTGAGAATAAACATTTAAGCATAAACACTTGAGTGAAGAGGGAACACCATAAGGAAAATCACTAAGGCTTTGTGTAGAGTAAACATTTAAGCATAAACACATGAGTGAAAGAGGGAACATCATAAGGAAATTCACTAAGGCTTTGTATATACTTTTGATTAAGATTATCTTTAATTGCTTTTGTTCATACTTCTAGTGAAAATCATCTTTAAAGTGTGTTAGTGCTCAACTCTTTTTTAGTCTAAGCCTTAAGGAGTATGCATGGTTGAATTTCATAAGAAGTGGTTTAGTAAAAACTATTTGACTATCTTATTTTCTTAATTTTCATATTTTAAGGACAAACAAGGATTAAGTATACGGGAATTTGATGTGTCATAATTTTAGCTAATTTTTAGCATTCAAATCCTCCATAATCTTATCTTAATGTGTTCAAACTTAATATTTTTAAGAAAATGACAAGTCCTTAATTCAAAATAAAGGAGTAATATCACCACTAATCAAAAGGGAATGAAGAAGATTTGGAAAGATAAAAAGTTTTATTTTGCAGATTGAATCAGATTATTGGAATTAAATTGAAATTTGAAAAGCAGTCTGGACTGATCTTAGGCATGGGCACATTTAATAGAAAGTGCAATTTCTGGACTTCAATTATGTAAAATAAAAATGTGTTTAAATTTGTTAGAATCTTATCTTAGCCAAATTTAGGTGAAAATCAATAAATTTATAATTTATTGAATATAACAAATCATAACAAAAAGATTTTTACATTGGATTTAAGTGGCTATAAATAAGGTTAAGGTGAAGGAGCAAAAAATTTAGTTTTTTCAGCTGCAATTTCTGGCCTTTTACAAAGTCCTTTTTCCTCTCTTTAGTAGACGGTTAGAATAATCTTTCTTTATTAGATGCTAATTTTCTTTATCATGATTAAAGGAAGTGAAAGCCTTATGGAGCATTGAAGATTGGGAGGTAATTGGGTCTTAGTGTGGATTGTTTCATTTATTCATGTGTTGAATTGATTTTATATGCTTCTATTTATGATTATTTTTGATTGATTTCTAATACATATGATTAGTCTATTAATTGAAATGATCATTTGCTAGATTAAAGCTTGAATATGTAAATTTTCAAACTTTTAATCATTTGTAACAACTAGAAGTTTTGCTTTGTTGCGTTAAAAATTATTACTTTTAGAAAAAAAATCAACTAAATTAAATGCAATAAGAAATTGTGTTCTCTTACTTCAATGGTCTTCTTTTCTTAAAGCTACTATTTAATTAAATTTTAGATCATATCTAAGGCTGCTAAATAATAAGGATTAATTGAATCACATGTTTTCTCAGTTAATATTAAGGAAAGACAGATATTAGTATCACATTAAATACATGATTGATGAAATAAATATTTTATGATAATGATCGATGAAAAATATTTTATTATTCATTTTATTTTCTTTGTTACAAAAGTCCATACTATCATAACCCCCATCTTGTCTAGAATTTTCTTTTGTAACGATTGGCAAATTAAAATTTTTCGTAGGATCAACTCCTACTTCCGTATATTACATTTATTGATTATAGGAATTAGGAATTAATTTGGAGTATATATGACAATTCCATCAGTTATCCAAATAATGGTAAAAAAAATTAAGTTGATCAATGATGTTCGATTACCAAAACTCTATAGAGTCAAAGTAAAATTGATTGAAAAATAGAAAGGTGATGTAAAAAAAATATATCTTTATGAGACTATAAGGAAGAAATCATAACTTCTAATCCTAAAACATTATAATTAAAACAGTCTCAAGTTTTCAACATGGCTCAACCTATGTTTGATAGGTTATAGTTGAATTTGTATGTTGTAAGAAAGGGAAGCTTAATAGTTATAAGGAAGTGACTAGCTTGAATAGTGCATTTTTGAAAGGGGGAGTTAAAAGTGAATTGCTGGTCACAACTAGTAGAGATGGGAACAACCAGATGTACCCATTTGCATGGGCAATTGAGTATACATGAACAACTAACTCGTCATCCTGATTCCTAAAGCTAACTGATTTAGGATTTAAAAAAGGGGAATGATGGACATTCAAAAGATATCCACAATAATTTATTTAGTGATTTTACATATCCTTTTAAGTCTAATTTTTGCTACAATATTTTATTTATATTATATTTCATTTATGACATAGTTTAATAAAATTTGTGAGTGATATTGTTCCTAAAGCAGAACATACGTATTATGTCAGACTTTTTTTTAGAGTGGACAAGGCATTATAGGAATTTGTAATTATAAAGGCTCTTTTAGAAATACGGCAAATCCCCTAATTAAGCAAATTTAAAGTGACCATGAAAAAGTTATTAAAGTTAAAACTTGTTACATGTGAGGAATTTATTAATGACTCAATAAAGATGTAAGGTTTTTATTATGATTATTAGAGGTAGAGAGGGTAAGAGAAACAACATTTTTAGGTGGACCAACATTAAGGAAGGTTATGATTATGACATACCAACCGTGTAAAAGATAAGGTCATAATAGAACTAGAAGCCATTTTAAGAAAAAGTTCTAGTGAAGCTTTATAATAAAGGAGAAAAAAGTAAGGTTCCACAAGGAATGGTCTTAGCTATATTAGTTATTGTAGTTTATTTATTAACCATACCTAGTTTGTTAGATAATTACAGTTAGTCCATTTCTGCTTTCTTGAACACTGTATATAAATACTTTCATTAGTTGCTAGTAAAGTCAAGCTTTACAATTCCCAAAATACATTTTCTACATGGTATTAGAGCATACTTTTCCTTTCTGTTTTCCGTTTGCCAACTACTCTGTTCTCTTTTCTTCTTTACTTTTCTTGATCTTTACCTTTCTTGATCGTCAGTGGCCTATGATGATCCTACTCTCACTTCCAGTCCATATTACCTTCATCCTAATGAAAATCCGGCTTTGGTTCTCGTTTCTCCAACTTTAACGATCTCGAATTACCATTCTTGGTCTCGAGCAATGAAAATGGCTCTTACGACCAAGAACAAGTTCAAGTTCGTTGATGGTTCCATCAAAGCTCTGCCTGTCACTGATCCATTGTTTTCTGCTTGGGAATAATGCAACACAATGGTGATTTCATGGTTTCATCACTCTATTTCATCTTCGATCACAACCAGTGTGCTTTGGATTGATTTCGCTTATGAGATCTATAGCGATCTCCATGAACGTTTTTCTCAGGGAGACATTTTTCGCATTTCTGATCTGCAAGATGAAATCTCGGCCTTCAAACAAGATGATCGTTCGGTCACTGATTACTTCACTGAACTCAAGATTCTTTGGGATGAATTGCTGCATTTTCGACCAATTCCCTGGTGTTCTTTTCGCACTTCTTGTTCTTGTGGTGCAATTGCTATTTTTAGGAAATATCATGATAATGATTATATGATTCGTTTTCTCAAAGGATTACATGATCGTTTCACTGTTGTTCGATCTCAAATTATGTTAATGGATCCCTTGCCTTCAATCACCAAGGCTTTTTCTTTGGTTATTCAACGAGAACGACAGTTAGCAGCTAGTTCTTCTCAAGTGTTTGTTAGCAACACGTTCGCCAGAATTCTCAGCATTCTTACAAGAAATCTCAAGCTCGGTCTTCTGTTGATTCACGCTACTGCACCTTTTGTGGTAAAAACAGGCACACTGTTAACACTTGCCATGAGAAGCATGGCTATCCACCGGTCTCGTGGGTAGACTTCTCGTGCACATAATGTGTTTGATGATAATGTTGCACACTCTTTTTCCTCTTTGCCGTCTACTGCCGTCTTACCATCCAATCCTTGTGTTAGTTTGACACAAAAGCAGTTACAACAGTTGCTTGCTTTGCTTCCGTCTTCAACTACTGTCTCTCAGCCTCATGTTACCAACCAAGTTCTTACTGAGTCTTCTACTCCACCTTTGACTGAAGGTAATTCTTTTTCTTATCATTGTTGGATACTCGATACTGGAGCCACTGATCATATCACACACTCCTTATCGTTTTTTGCTTCTTACACACAAATTCAACCCATTAATGTCACTCTTCCCAACGGCTCTAAAGTTTGTTCTCAGTACTCAGGTACTGTCATTTTTAGCAACAGCTTTTATCTCACCAATGTTCTTTACATACCTCAATTTACCTTTAATTTGTTGTCTATTCCTAAGTTGACTAGTATTTTGTCTTGTTCTTTTGTTTTTTATCACTCTCACTGCTCTATACAGGCCCTACCTTCTATGAAGATGATTGGTACAACTAAGGTTTTCAATGGTCTATACATTTTAGACTCTCAAATACAAACTTTCTCTGTTTCTCCTCCTATAGCCTTATCTACTATCACTGCTTCCTCTAACCTTTGGCATCATCGTCTTGGTCACCTTTTCGATTCCAGACTGCGGTTGATGTCTTCTTATATTTATTCTTTGTCTTTCACCGATAATTCTGCTTGAAAAGCATGCCATTTGGCAAAGCAAAAGAAAACCTCATTTCTTGTAAGCACTTCAGTATCAAATAACATTTTTGATCTTATTCATATTGATATATAGGGACCCAATCCTGTTGTTTCTCTTACTGGTCATCGTTATTTTTTGACTATTGTTGATGATTTTAGTCGTTTTATATGGATCATTCTTATGAAATCCAAGTCTGAAGCTCGTACGCATATTCAAAATTTTTACACTCTTATTGAAACTCAATTTGCCACTAAAATCAAAGTATTTCGCAGTGATAATGGTTCTGAGTTTGCCTTACCAGCTTTCTATGCTTTTAAAGGTGTTCTTCATCAAACATCATGTATTGAAACCCCGCAACAAAATGGCACTATTGAAAGAAAACATCAGCATATTCTTAATGTGTCTTGAGCCTTGTTATTTCATTCTCATTTACCTGAGCATTTTTGGGGTTATGTTGTTCTTCATTCTGTTTTTCTCATTAATCGCACTCTTACACCTCTTTTGGCCAACTTTACTCCTTTTGAGAAACTTTACAACACCAAGCCTGATTTTCAGAATTTAAAGGTGCTTGGTTGTCTTAGTTTTGCCACCACTCTTCACGCTCATCGACACAAGTTTGATCCTAGAGCTCGAAATATATTTTTCTGGGTTTTCAACCAAATATCAAGGGTTATGTTCTTTTTGACCTTTCTTCCCATGCTATATTTGTTTCCCGAAATGTTACTTTTCATGAATCCATTTTTTCCTTTTCTCAAATACCTATTTCCTCTTCTACTCCATCTTTGATGTTCGATCCCTCTCTCATCTATGATTCCCCGTCTCCTCCCTCTCCGTCATCACCAAACCCTCCTCCTCAACCTTCTTCTTTACCATCTTCTTCCTTCCCATCTTCTCGACCCTCTCGTGCTCGAAAGTTTCCTTCTCGTTTCAATGGATACCATTGTTACCTATGCTCTGCTGATGCCAATCTTCTTCTTAGTCATACCACACCACATCCTTTGTCTTCTTCTATTTCTTATTCCAATCTTTCTTCATCTCATTTGCATTTTACCCTTGCTATAACTGCTTCCAAGGAACCTAAAACTTATTTACAAGCCAGTAAACATTCCCATTGGAGGGAAGCAATGCAGGCTGAAATCACTGCTCTTGAGCAAAATAACATATGGATTATTATGGATTTACCTCCTGGCAAGACTGCAATAGGTTGTAAATGGGTTTACAGGATTAAAGATCGAGCAGATGGTTCTATTGAGCATTACAAAGCTCGACTGGTTGCCAAGGGCTACACACAAATAGAGGGCGTCGATTACTTTGATACCTATTCTCCTGTGGCTAAGATTACTACTGTTCGTCTTTTGCTTGCTCTTGCTGCTTCTAAGAATTGGTTTCTGCATCAACTTGATGTTAACAATGCGTTTATGCATGGTGATCTCTATGAGGAAGTGTACATGGCTTTACCTCCTAGTTTTGACTCTTCTAGTTCTTTTGTTTGTAAGCTACAGAAATCATTATATGGGCTTAAGCAAGCCAGTAGGCAGTGGTTTTCCAAGCTTACATCTGATCTCCTTTCTCTTGGCTATGTTCAATCCACCTCTGATTTTTCTTTGTTTGTCAAGAAGGATGCCGTTTCTTTCACAGCTTTGTTGGTATATGTTGATGATGTTATCTTAGCTGGTGATGACATGACTAAAATTGCCAGAGTTAAGGCTTTTTTGGATTCTTCCTTTCGGATCAAGGATCTGGGTGACTTAAAGTACCTCCTTGGTCTTGAGGTGGCTTGTAATTCCTCTGGCATTCATCTTCGTCAACGAAAGTATACTTTGGATATCTTGACAGAGACTGGTTTTTTGGACTGCAAACTTGTGAAAACTCCTATTGTCACTAAAGTGCCACGGTCTACTTGTGATGATTTACTTCCTGATAATTCTTCTTTCCGAGAACTTATTGGTCGCCTTCTCTATTTGACTTCTACTCGACCAGATATTGCCTTTGCTACTCAGCAATTGAGTCAACATTTGGACTCACCCACCGTCACCCATCTTCAGGCTGTTCATCGTGTTTTGCGTTACTTGAAGAGCTGTCCTACTACTGGTTTGTTCTTTTCTATTGCTTCCCTGCCTGTTCTCAAGGCCTTTAGTGATTCTGATTGGGTTGGCTGCCATGAGACTCGACGCTCCGTCACTGGCTATTGTTTTTTTGTTGGTGGCTCTCTCATTAGCTGGAAAGCTAAGAAGCAAACCACTGTTTCATGCTCTTCCTTTGAGGCTAAGTATAGAGCTCTTGCGTCCACTGCTTGTGAAGTTCAATGGCTTCATTATCTCTTGCGTGATTTGCACATGCTTGTTTCCAATCCTACAACTTTGTTCTGTGACAACAATTCTGCCTTACAGCTTGCTGCAAATCCTACCTTTTATGAGCGGACAAACATATCGAGATTGACTGTCACCTTGTTCGGGAAAAAGTGCTTACTGGTGTTATTAAGCTTCTCCCTTGCCCCTCCAAGGATCAGCTCGTAGATATCTTCACTAAGGCTCTTGCCACTGCTCCTTTTCAACTCAACATATCCAAGCTGGGATTGCTTTTTATCCATTCTCTAGCTTGAGGGGGGGCTCTTAGCTATATTAGTTATAGTAGTTTATTTATTAACCATACTTAGCTTGTTAGATAATTACAGTTAGTTCGTTTCTGCTTTCTTGAACACTGTATATAAATACTTTCATTAGTTGCTAATAAAGTCAAGCTTTACAATTCCCAAAATACATTTTCTACAAATGGAGCTTGTGTTGATGGAGAGCTAAATTGCTCATATGGAATGTTAGTTCTTCACCACATTAAACTATATATTAATTTTTAGATTTCATTACTTACGTAATGTTCCTCAATAATGCTTGTAAGAAGGACTATTCAAAGTTGTTATTAACAAAGTGAAGAAAGGAAACGCAAGGACTCATACAAAAAGAGTTACAAAGAAGGTTGTAAAGTTATGTTATCAAAACCCATTTCTCTTGATATATTACTAACAAGAGCTATACATTGATGACGATGACTTGATTGAGAATCAAGCATTGAAATTGAATCATTTCAAGAAGAAGGAAAATAATCAACCCTTTAAAATTACAAGTGATGAGAGTTGTTATAAAGAAAGATGTGAAGAAGAAAACAGGAAGTGTGACCAACCTATAATGGGAAAGTTAGTAAGTCTTCTTGATACAAACATTGAACAATTATGATCTTTCTTATGTTAATACAGATGTTAGTAATTATTAAAATGTGTATTTTGGATTGTTGGCATAACAATGTTAATCCCTTATGATGGTCAATAAATTTATGTTGTTTATATCCTTTTTTTGGTTTTATGTAGTGAAAATGTTGTTGAAGTAACATCTAGATGGCCAAATTTAGACAATAAAATGTGGTTGGTTAATAGATATGTAGCTGTTGATTATAAACAATTTGAATGCATAATCAAACGCTGCATATCAGCTAACTTTCACTAAGTTGTTGTTGTTGTATTAGTTTTTTAAGTTAATTAGAATTTTTACATTTCAAATTTTAAAACCTATAATTTAGTTTTTATCATTTTAATTTATATATTTAAATGAGTCCAATAAAATTGACATGTTTATATTCATATATATTTTAGGTGTATCTTTTCACGAACAAAATTTGAAAAAAAATATTTAACTAAATTAAAATATTGAAATGAAAATTTATAATATAAATTTTTATACCAAAAATTAAAATTAGAGGATAACAAATATAGTTATACTCTTTTTTAGGTTTGGAACATTCCATTAACTTACCAAAATGGCCATAAGGCATTTCCAAGCTATTCTTAAAATTGACAAATTTGAAGTTACTCTTTTCGTTTGTTATCAACACTCAATTAAAGTTTTAAATAAACGTAAGGTTTAAAAATGTTTGTTAATATGCAATTTTACTCCTACCTAATGGAGAAGTAATTTTTTATAAACTCATGTAATGTCACACGAAAAGTATAAAGTTATACATGCATAATAAAATAATTAAAAATAAATAATAAAATAAATAAATACAAAAAAAAAAAAAAGCTTAATATCATTACTTACGGCTATTACACGGATTTTAATATAAACGAGACGGCTCTTTAGGGGAACAGATATTTTGTTCCATCAGTCCTATGCCCTCTGTATCACAACCAATATCAGCCATTCATTAGAGTCTAATGGATGGCTGAGATATTTTGTTCCATCAGCCCTGTGCAACAGAGGATTTCAAGCCGCTCTTTAGCCCATTGCTTCATTTACCTATGCCCAATTTGTCGCCATCTGAGACTCGGTAACCTAATCTTGAAAAGTGTTGATGATAATTGTTTTCTGTTTCTCTTCATTGGGGCTTGAACCCGAGGCTGGTTTTAATTTGTATATGCCAAAACAAGTTGGTGGCATTCACGAGAGTTTTAGAACAATAACACATTTGTGAAGCTGCAGGCTGTGTGTGGGAGTGGCACTGCATCACCTCTTCGTTGTCGTGGCATTGCTGCGACGGTGAGTCGGTGACAGCTCGCCATCTATAGCGGAGTGGAAGAACGCCCATAACTAGTTTGTGCCCATACACACAAATTTTCTTGTCTTTTCGTTGTTTTGCTGAGCTCATTCCTCAACCATACCCCGCCACTCCAATCCATCCTAAGCTTAACTCAAGATAAGTTCTAACATACCCAAAAGCCAAAAACCTCACCAGAGTAAGCTACTGCTAATTTGTTTTTATATGCGATTTATTTGGTATAATATAGTAGCAGTAGTAAATATAACATTGTTTTGTTTGGCAAGGAAGAAGATAGAAATGAAAGGGTGCCTGCTGCACCAAATAAGAGGCATTTGTCCTGCTGCATGCGCGCGTACGTACGTACATACCCTCTTCCCCTAGAACAATTACATAACTACAAAATCCATTACCCCAGACGATAAGAACCCTGACAAGCTTTCCTGTCCTCTTCTTCCACTTCTCTTAACTCTGATTTTGTGCCAATTATCTACTAGTCACCCAAATAAAATATGAATGAGAACTTAAGTATTAAAGACTTGGAAACAAATAATCGCTTGCTATCATCTTATGTCATTCATGAAAAGCAACACAAAGAGAGAGAGAGAGACATAGAACAGAAGCAGAAAGAAGATACCCCACACAAAAAACTCTCGGAAGGATCAGATTTCTGGAGCAAACAAAATAGAAAGAATAAACCCATCAAATCATCCGTATTATCAGTACACTTTTTTATCATCTATATTATTGCGTCAATCAATGCGCCTTGTCGTTTAATAAAAATGTTTGCAATACGCGGCACGTCGTCGGTGCCTCTTCCGCTCTTATATAAACTGCCTGACCCTTTCTTTTTCTTAAAATATCAAAACCAAACAGTGGAACACACATAGAGAGAGAAAGAGAGAGTGATGAAAATGGCGAGTGCTTCTAGAACATTACTTTTGTCGATCGTTTTGGCTCTCGTAGTTGCGGTGAGTGGCTACAGAGGACGATTTGTGGGAGGTAGATCCGTGGTGAGGGACGTGGCTGGAAATGAAGAGGTGCAGGAGCTGGGGAGATTCTCGGTGAAGGAGTTTAACAGAGGCCGCCTCGGAGGAATCATCGACGGCGGAGAATTAGGAGAACTGGCGTTCTCGGAGGTGGTGGAAGCGGAGAGGCAGGTGGTTTCGGGGCTCAAGTATTATCTGAAAATAGAGGCGACGGAGAGAAACAGAGAGATTAGGACGTTTGATTCGATAGTGGTGGTGAAGCCGTGGCTTAAATCTAAGGAGTTGCTTCACTTTGAACCTTCTGCAGATGGATCAGGAAGTTGATATAATTAACTCAGACACAGACGAGAACACCTGATGATGCTCACCCATTATAAGAGCTTTTTGTTTCTGTTCTTGTCCTTGGTTTTTTGGCCCATGTGGAGTGCGTTGGGGTAAGGCTTTTGATGTTAATATGAGGCTTTTGAGTTTCGACCTCTCTGATTATGAATAAGAAAATTGAATAAAAGGGACGCCTTAAGCTTAACGCACGGCGTGGAGCTACAACTATTATATTCTCTCTCCAAAATATGTGATGGTTAGAATTTGAAACATCAGAGTTTTGTGAAAGCAAGAACTTGATCTATCATCCTTGTTCATCTGCTACAGGTTCTGGTTCTACATGTTATTCTTTAAGCTCAGGTAAAGAAATTATTTCTTTGCTCTCTTTAGTTGATTATAAATAACAAAAAAGATGATCAGCCATAACCATACATCATTTCAAATTTATGAGTAGAAATCTATAAAAACTGTTTGGTCAGTGTTTGAAAGAATTAAATAAATGACATAATAAAAACATTTTACTCGAATGTAAATCGCTTTCCTATTATGATTAACCTACGTAGTAGCGTGAATTATTTGGTTAGCAGTTGTTTCCTTTTTCTTTAATTTTCATAAAGACGAACAATTAAAAAAGGAAAGCTCACACAGATAGCAAAGCTGATTCCTCACGTCCACGTGGTGCCTACCATAAATACCGTGTCTTCGTAATCCTTATGTTAGTGCTTTCCTATCAGTTGAACGGACATGCTAAACGAGACTGTTAGGGAAACTAGTCAGCAATATCCAACGAAATGGGAATTGGGCAGACATGCTAACTGAGACTATTAGGGAAACTCATCAGCAAATATCCAACGAAACGAGAACGAGGCGGCCTAATTCTCTCCTAATTCTGTTTACATCAAACTTAGGCTAGGCTTTGCGTGCTAGATTATATTACATACATATATTCTGGGTTGAGTTCATAACGAGACATTCATTGGCCCCAGTGTTCAACTCATTCTGCTGAGTGAATTTAATACCCGTCAAACAGCTAAAGTTACAATACAAATAGTAAGAATCAGCCATAGATTTGTCAGCAAGAGATTTCTACATGAGGCCGAGCCTCAACTCAATAACCTGTTTGTTTGCTATCTACATTCCCTGTTTCTGGTATCTCTCCTCTCTCCCTATATATATATATATATATATTGGAATATCAATTACTATACCTACTTATCATAGGGGAACTCAGAGTCGTTCTCAGTAACCTTGAAGTGCTGAGGATGATGGCCCGAACAGTATAGATTCCACATCTTGAAATAAGCTCTCTCAAGATTCCTCACCTGCAATTTGTTCCGTGTATCAGAAGCATATTTATACACAATGCATTATTAGGCACAATAACATCAAATAACGTGCTTCACCACACAAGTCACCAGTATCTACAATATTTAAAGAGTCAAGACAATGTAACTCTTCAACAGATTAAAAGTTACTTAATCTACTCACCCAACGTGCCGTGTCAAATAAAGGGCAAGTCAATCGAGTTGCTTTGAGTCTGTTGGTTAGATCTTGGAGCTTTGCACGATCAAGAGCAAGTGTCACAGCTCTCTCTTCGTATTCTTTCAAGCTTTGTGAATTTCGAAGGCAATTAAAGACAAGTTAGTGGGAGTTAGATTAGGAAATTGAAGAAAAATAACCTATAGAAGGGAAAGCGTACAAATCATTGTTCAGTGATGGTGCAATGAGGAAACTCCCAAAGGATTTCCTCAATCCGTTTTGTTATCTGATGTTGTACCATCACAACTTCAGTTTGTAATTTAACATAGAGCCTACCTGCTAACAATCATCTCTTCTCCAAGTCCTGTGGCCAAACACAATGAGCCAGCAACTCTAGTTGCCATTTTCTCAAGAGGAAGGGTCACCATTGGAAGACCGGCCCAGAGAATGTCCGTGCCCGTTGTATGCCCATTGCATAATGGTCTGCTCCAACCCAAAATTAAATGTCATTACAGCAACTAGAGCTAAAAATCTGTCTCTGCCTTATAAGTGCCTCCAAAGGAACAATAAAAGAGACTTCAAAACATATATAAGAAGCACATATATGAGGGTTGAGTTGAGTGGATGTGTAGGAATTAAATGTGTCAATCTATAATTTTGGTGAGGTGCTTACGTATCAAGGAATAGATCAGCCAGAGAACTGCGTCGAATGTGTTCGCCTTTCATGGCAACATCAGTGAATATAATTTGATCTGGTAGCACACCTTGCTGAGCAGCATCTAGACATGTCAAAATCATTAACGGTTATGCTATCAGTTTCTAATTCTTATAACAGTATCAGTTGACAAACTCAAAATGCTCAAAATAGACAAGTAGCATATACACAGTGATTAAATGTATGTCATACATGTCCGAAGTCTCATCTCCCCGGCAGCTGGAAATCTGAGAAGCCAAAGTGCACTGTTTGGAACACGCTTAAGAATGTTGCACCTGAAAAAAACAGTCAGAGATGAACACTTAGCAAAGTTGCAAATCTCAAGCATTCTCCAATCAGGTCAATTGCAGTAAAAACCTGATGATTTTGCTATTTTTTGATAACCTACTTGTTTGAATTTAACTTTGCAGGTCCTATTGTAAGATATTTACCAAAACAAACCTTTGTGTCAACATTTTACGGTATAGTTTTAAGGAATTATCAGCATCACATTGCAATCCAACATATTTATTGGCCAAATTTATTCTTCATAAGCATGTAAAAACTCAAGAACTAGAAAACTGAGCTTGTTTCCTTCATCACCATAGGATCTCGGTAACTAAATTCAAATCAGAAGAGAATACAGGATCTTAATGCAATTTACAATGTAAATATTTCATGAACCAACCAAGTCTTGAAGATGTCGGGATCCATTTTGTAAAGCTGGTTGAAACAAGCAAAGATAAATTTGTCCTCTGGCAATCCGTAATCAGACCTCTTGGATTGACACTTGGGATCCAATACATCCCGATTTTTCTGAAGAACAAATGTTATTGGTAGAAGTATTAAAAGGACCCACAGAAAACATTTTGTTCCAGTAACATGGCTAAAAGGATTATGACCACACCTGTTTATAATCATTCACAAAGTAACAATGGGGAAGATGAACAAGCTTCTCTGAATATATATGAGAGAAGCAAGAAGGTGACACAAACTGCATTCAACAAAAGGTAGTTATTTAAACAGATGAAAGAAAACTAGAGCAAGGAAAGCTAGGAAGAGCAAGAGAAAGAATGAAGTGAAAGGGAGAATTAGGGAGTAAGAGGAGGAGAACAAGAGAAAGTTGAATTATGATCTAAAGTAACATATTATAGAACTGTACCTCATCAGTGACCAGATAATGTATATAAGATGCCCCCGTGGTTCCAGGAAAACCCATGTATGAGATTTGAATTGGAGCAGGCTGCATGGCAAATATTTCATTTCTTGCCCCCTACAAAGTAAGAGATTATAATTCAAGAATAATTTAGAAACACATTTTAGAAATATACATAAATATCTGAGTTACTAGCTCTGACAAGCAGATTAATAACCATGATGGCTATTTTATTCACTGTTGCAATTTCCTTATATGTGAAACAAAATCTCAACAGTTACCTTTGTATAACCATTAAGATTGACAAGGATTTGTATTTTATCTTCATTAATCAGCCTTGCAATCATATCAGATGACATGGAAGACACATCAACAAAATGCTCTGCTTCTGACTGAATACGCAATCTCCACTCAGTGCCATCATTGGGACTCAATGCATAGCAGAACACCTACAGACAAATCTCTAGCTCATTTATCCACTAGAACTGCATATAAGCAATTGATGGCTTAGATTCTCAATTCAAATCAGACTGTCCTGGATCTCATACCTCAACGTTTTCTCTGTTATGCATGCCAAATACTGAGCCCATTAGATGAGACAGAGGATGATTACCAAAATCACTGCTCACGTATCTGAAAAGCCAAACTAAGAATTTTAAGAGTATGCAGTGATAGATGAGCACACATACTACCTAACAAACACACGTAGACAAGAAATGTGAGAACAAGAAGTTTATGGAGGAGGGAGGAAAGTATCCAGACATACCCAATTCTTAGCCGTCCATTCCTACCCTCACTCCTTATGGGTAAGCGTGCAGGGTGATTGAAAGCAGGAAGAGAGTAACGGGACGCAATTAGAGAGCAATGAGCAGCATATTTACGACTACACCAAAGAAGCCAAGCGTGTTAGAAACATGCATGCAACACAAGTCTCAAGTTTGCCTATTGTATACCTGATATCAAGTGCAAGCACTGGGTCAATGGGATAGGCAATGGCATGAAAAGGTTGCACACTTGGGATAACTGACATCTACAGAAAAAAAGCAATCCATCAAAATTTTGGACTTAGTCTAGAAGTTGCAAAGCACATGTATAGGATTCCAATGACTAAGTGGATAAACTTCAAACCTTTATCTGTCTTCTGATTATGCCCTCAACTTCAGCAAATTTATTATCACGATCCTCCCATTCACAGACACACTGGAATACAGATTCATAAAATCAGAGAAGAAACACTGTTGAACTGAACGAAAGCGTGCATGTCAATCTAGCATGCATTAAGAACTAAAATGGAAAAGGGCAGCCTAAATTTCAATGAAAGAAAATTTAATGCTCACACCCCAACCTACTGCTTATCAAGTTTCTTTTCAATATCTTCCAAATCCACTCCATTATCATGCCCACCACAAAAGCCAAATGAGATAATTTAAAAAACTGCAAATTGAAAATTTAAAAGACTGCAAATTGACAAGTACTTCTGAGAATCCTGTGTTAGCCAAACAAAATTCTAGCAAAAAATGGTATCTGCTAATTGTTCTACTGCCACGATGAATTGCACTTAGCCAAACAAAATTCTAGAAAAATACAGTATCTATGTTAGTTGCTCAATTGCCACGATGAATTGAACTAGACTAAGTTAATCTGGGGATGGAACATGCTAAAGTTTGTCCACTTCCGTCTAATGTAAGGATACATTGTTCTAGATAACATTTGTATTGATTTAAAACACATTTCAGTCCCTTTCTTGAACAAAAGCAAATTAAGGAACAAGTCAAAGCTTGGCTACACATAACTTGAGGTCCAAATATCTAATCTAATCATATCTCTATGAATAAACTTTTTTTCCGATGTACTGAAATTTCTAGTACTTGGCCCCACCAACTGCTCTCTGACCTTAAGGTCACATGGATCATAGTCAAAAAGGGTGAGGAGGATTATTTATCATTGCCTTGTACAGGTCCACAAAAACAAAACAACAACTGCGTTAAAAAGGAAATCTGGACCTGCTCATCTTCCTCATCAATCTATTGATCTAGACATGGACTAAAACATGAGAAGGAAAATAAGTATATTCTCAAAAGTCCAGCTCCCACTAAACAAGTTGCATGGATTTTCAAAACTAGAAGAAAGATCTGAAGCTAACAAAGAATCTAAAAAAAAGAAACTTATAGTTTGATCCAGGAATTTTATAGTTAGAGCTTCATTTAACATTTCTTCTGTTTCAAATGAATGCACTCCCTTTCATAGGCATCGTTAACAGCACAACTAAAGAATTCATGCATGGCTAGAAAACATCCCAATATTACTTCAGGACAGGACAATGGATAAATATTTATGAAGTGAGAGTCACTTTCACATACCATTAGTGTATGCAAGAGGTTGCAAGTTGCTTCAGGAAAGTCTGGGCGCAATATTAGTGCCTGTTTATAACTTTTAACAGCAGCTTCAACATGTGCACTGCAAATAAAAAAAATTAAAGTTGAGCTGCTTTAACAGGCTTCAAAAAGCAGAGAATTGTGGAGAGAATGGAATTTTTCTATGTGACTAACAAATTTACCTATCTTTGTAAGCAGAAGCCAAGTTTGCATGAGCTTCAGCCATAGTAGGTCGAACATTAATAGCTCGTATGTAATCTTGAATGGCTTCATTAACTCTTCCAACCTCCTTATATGTGTTGCCTCGATTGACAAGTGCATCAGCCGCCAAAGGATCAATTCGGAGAACTTCATTGTAGCAAGAAATTGCATCTGCATGGTTACCCTGTAATTGAGAAACAGAAGAAAAGAACCTGAGTCAATAACCCATTCCTTCGGTAATTTGGTTTATAAATATGCCAGTATTATATCCTTCTGAAGTATCTAAGTATACATACATGTAATTATATAAATACAAACATGTGTGGTCATATATGGACCTATAAGCGGTTATTGCAGTAGTGAGACCAAGTAGAGGTAGGAAGAGAGCCCTACCTGCTGTTTGTAGATTATTGCTAGGTTATTGAAAGGAGCAGAAAGTCCTGTTGTTACAGCCAGTGTTGCTTTGTAGCAGGAAGCAGCATTACTTGTCATGTTCCTAAAAATACTCTTAATGTGAATTTAACTGCTCAGAATACTCAAAAAACAGTAAAAAAGATAACAATGGCTTGTGAACATATTATACCATTCCATGTATATGTTACCAAGGTTAGTGAGTGCTTGAGGATGGCTTGGTTGCAGGGCAAGGCATTGCTTCATAGATTAAAAAATATATATGATCATCAAATGTGTTGAGAAACACCAATACAGTAAATACTTAAAAATACATCAGATAAGCATAATCTGCTAGAACCTACACGGTAGCACTGAATTGCTTCCTCAACCTTTCCAGCATCTTTCAATGCATTACCCTGACATTTGAATTAAATGTGTGAGAATATAAAATATCTAGAAGGACAATAAAGTCATCAGAGTGTCATTCCCAAGCAAACAAATACAAAGAAAACAAACCAAATTATTGTAGGCCTCCAAGAACCCTGAGTCAAAAGAAATAGCTCTCTTATAATTGAAGATTGCCATGTCCAGGTTCCGTTGCTCATAGTACATACTGGCCAAACTGCCTACAGGAGAGCATTTCATGTCAGGCCATTATACTGAATCAAGATGTAACACACAACCTTAAATTATATTACTATGCAGAATGTGCTTGATTCAATAATGGACTTCTTCAACCTATAAGCCTAAGCTTATGAAAACTAAGGTTAGTTAGCAACAAATTCTTGCAAAAATGGTAGATGTTAGGACCAAAATTAAGTTTGCCTTCAAAGGAATGCATTTGGCTGCACCATTTTAATACAATTATCTTTTACTCAAGCTACATCATTTATTAGTCTTTTTTCCCCCAAGGAAAAACCATCTATCGCAAATGAATTGAACCAAAGAGGTCAGAAACTGTTCTAGAATTATCATTCCAATCTAAGACATCTCAGTTAAAAGTGCAAGTTCAGAAGAGTTGACATTAAAAATTCAAAAGCAATCTTGGAACCATTTCTTGTAACAGAACTTACCGTAAGCCATAGCACTTTCTGGTCGTGCCTGAAGAGCATGCTGGTAGCACACAATCGCCTCTTGAGGCATTCCCACAGCCTGGAAAAGGTAAAAGAAAGATCTTGTTTTTGCAACCCAACCTGGCATTTGCAGCTAGCCGACCATACTAGCACAGGGCACTACAGCTTACCTTGTAAACATTTCCGAGGTTTAAGTAGGCATCAAAGAACATTGGTTTAAGCTTTATAGCTTCCTGAAGATTAAACATCTAGTCAGAATGAGAGGCAAATGAGGTAACAGAGGAACTTTCAACATGAAATCTCAATACAAATCCATAGTCAAAGTTCAATACAGCCCAACTCTGTATCTATAGTTACTGACTGTGTGCTTGAATAATATCTACTACTTATGGTATACATGCATTGAATCATTAACAAAAGATGCACCCAAAAATATCCATAAAAGGCATCCAAAAGGACTGAGAGGGACATGAATCATCTACCTTATAATATTGAAGTGCCCTATTAAGATCACCAGCCTCCATAAAAAGTCCAGCAAGATTTGACCATGCAATTGCAAAGTTTGGTTGTATTTGGAGAGCCTCAAGATAGCAATTGTATGCCTGGAAACCATAATAACAAAATCATCTGACCGGTAGTATAAAGGCCACAAGATCATAAAATGGGCAATCAAATAGATTCCAATACCACAGAAAACTTGACAACATGAAAAATTAATAAGGTAAATGGATCAAAGCACAAAAGGATCCAAAGAAAGTTAACAAGCATTTTGGTACTTGTGAAGCCTTTTCCCATGACCTTCGTATCATAGGTAGGATTAAGCATTGATCTGAATCGAGGAACTTGAATACTTTATGGTCAGTTCCTCATAACTCTCACAGCTATATCAACTATCGACGTAATGATTTAAGAGTCAACAATATTCCTGGAAATTGTCCAGTGCAACTTATCTAAAATCCTCCACCAATTTAAACCATCAAAAAACAGTTACTAAGATATGAAAAACAAAATATGCAAGAAATTCAATACTCTACCTCCTGTACCAAACCTTGCATTTTCATCAAATTCCCCAGGTTACTGTGAGCATCAACCTGCACCAGTGAACAGATTCAGTAGGCATATATATAGTCTGGTCAATGTTCATCGTTGTAAGCAAATAAATAGGATACAAGAATCTAGCAATTGAGGATACAGTGAATGTCTATAATTGTAAACAAAGAAATGAGATACAAGCATATACCAATCGAGGATTCAGTGCAAGTGCCTGTCGACAACACTGCGATGCCTCATTAAGGCGCCCCTTCCTCATATATGCACTTGCCAAGTTTGACCATGCATCAGCAAAATTAGGACGAAGCTGTATAAACAAAACAGCTCGAGGGTAAACAATTCATGAGAAAGATTCCAGTAAATACAAAAGATGTAGTACAAATAACTAGCTTGATTAGTGAAAGAAACCAGAAAAGACAAAAGAAATGTTCTTATGGTACCAAAGGTATCAATTAGAAGCTGAAACTGCAAAGACTGACAGTTGTAAAGAGGTATTAATGTTTCAATGGTTTCACCTGATGGAGAATAGACGACCACTATTGAAGCAACATTATTTTAGCAGAATTCAGTCTTCCAGGTTTGATAGAGTGAAGCTTCCATTATCCTAAGAGCAATTTTTAGACCTACGAATGATTCCTAAAACCCTAGAAGTAATTTGTAGGATCCAATTGTGTGAGACCATTAGCTCTTTTGTCCTACTTTTGAATTCTGCCTCAACTTGTTAAAATTAACAAAAGAAACTTCAGAACTGCATAACCGTGATTTTCAAAAACCACAGGAAGTCCAACCCTAATTCCAATTTCCAGTTAGCACTGAACACAAAACCTACCCATCCTAAATTAACTCTCTTTAATTTTCAGCGAATTCAGATCAAACAAGATTTTAGAAACTTCAGAATTGCATAACCCTGATTTTGAAAAACCACAGGAAGTCCAACCCTAATTCCAATTTCCATTTAGCACTGACCACTAAACCTACCCATCCTACGTCAACTCTCTTTAGTTTTCAGCGAATTCAGATCAAACAAGATTTTTACATGTAAAATAAGTAGGGAAAAGGGAGAAAACCGCTCCACAGAAAATTCAATTGTATGTACAAGAGAAATGACCAGGTTTATAGCTACATACTAACCTCTATAGCAATCAGATAATAACGAATTGCAGCATCAATATTGCCTTTCTCCTGCAGTATTATAACAAAGATGACCCATTTTAATGAATTTTACGCCATGAGGAAGCAAACTAAAATTTGAATCTACAGAAAGCATTAGAGCTTACCTTCCAAGCATTTGCCAGGTTTCCATAGCATTCAGCAAAGTGTGGATCGATGCGAAGAGCTTCTTCGTTCTTTGCAATGCACATGTCATAATTGTGAAGCTAAAACAAAGCATTCATTCACCATAAGGTGCACTGAATGAAGCAAAACTAACTAGTAGGAAGGCAAAGACTCCAGAGAATCTACACTAATAATACATATATTCGAACTACCTGATAATATATAGCACCCATTAGAAGCAGATTATCAGTACGCCTCGGATTTCTCTCATAAACAGCAGTAGTATGGTCTAATGCCTGCTTATAATTTCCAGCTTTGTATTTCTGATGAGCAAGGCCCATAAGCGTATCTTCATCAACTACAACATATTGAAGATCGATAAGTAGCAATACAGTGAAATACGCTAACATGTAAAATCAAAAGACTCCGCAAGAAATTCAAGCCACATATCATCGTAAAAGCCACGTTCAATCAAAACCCTAAATCATACACATCGAAAATAAAAACCTAAGTTTGATACACGGAGAACGAAAATAGAACCTTCACGAGAGTCCAAACGGTGAGGGAGCTTGTAATTAGCGGAAGATGAAGAAGAGACACTACCAGCAGAAGCCAAATCGGCATGCAAACCTAGCAACAAAGACGTCACAGAAGAAGACGACGTCGCTTCATCGGCTCGATTGTCGCCATTGTACGGCTGTTGGTACTGAAATTGGCGACGCTGCAGGCGGGGATCGTTGCTCGGCAGCGACAACATTATTTCTTCAGAAAGTGTTTGGATCGCGAGAAAACTCGAGCGGAAGTGTGCGATCTGAGGAAGAAAGGAACATTTAGAGGGAAATTCCCCGTCCTCTTCGAGAAAATTCTGTGTTCTCTCTTTTTTATTTTAGTATTTTCACTCACACTTTATTTACATCTCTCCTTCCCCTTTATATTTACGATTTAACCACCCCCCCGGACACGTTTTCTATATATATTATTTTATAATTTTTATTTCTGTGGAAAGCCCAATCATCAGCTGGCTCGTTATCATCAGAACCCTCTGGTGGAGTGGCCAACATAACAAATTTTGACTTTTGTTTTGACTTGGGCATGAAGACACTGTCGGTTTCTCTGATGTCCTTATGATATCGGCCGTAGCTGAGTGAAGCCGTTTTCGCGCTCGATATTTTTGGTACTTTCTTTTTTCTTCCTTTTCCTTTTGCGGGCAATTTACGCGGGACACGCAATTGAAAGACCAAAATATTTTTGTTTGGTATAGTAGTGACTTTGGTCTTCCTTGAGCGACACATTGTGTGGTTCATCCGTTAAACACTACGGTCAATTTTTAGATGAAAATATAAACAATGGTCAATCATAGGATGATAAATATAAATTTGGTGGATTGAAATCCCAAGGACTAGATACATCAAATAAGGAGTTCGATACGTGTGGAATATTAGTCGGCATAAAATGATTGTGAACTAATTCATCACAGAAACAACTTGTAAATGAAAAGTAAACCATTACCAATTCATCATAACCTCTTTAATTATCCGGAAAAATTGGAATACCCACTGTGGAAATTTCATGTTGCTTTAAATAAATTGAACTCTAAGGTACTGTTATTTTACTATGTAAGCCCATACAAAACCCACTTCTAGATTCCGTGTGGGACTGAAGCTCTGCAAATAATGGCCTTCTAAAGTTTTTGTATTGGTGAATGTCTGCGGCTGTGACTTCTACACGTGTATGTAAACAAGCCCTTGTCTTTTTCTGTGCTTGTAATTTTCCTTGTACTGTTTTAGGTGCAAACGGCACCAATTTCTCGAGTGGATGGTGAGGAAATTCGAGTCCAATTTTGACCATACAAAGGAAAAAATTTGCGTGTGCGAGTAAGGCTCCTCCGTCGCAATGTCCTTTCTCGTTTTGTTTCTTGTCTGCTTTTTGGTGCTTCAAATGTCAGAAACAAATCCAAACTTTAAAGAGAAGAATACTGACATAGAAGCCAGAAAGAATAGGATTCCAATTTCTAAGGAGGTACCAATAACTGTTCTGGAGAGTGGCTGCAACTCAGAAAGCTCCTTGCAAAAATATAGCAACATTTGCAAACAATGACTGATGGCTCAGTTTATGTGCCAGAAGAAGACAATTGGTCCAATTCATGTACAACGTGAGAAAATCCAATCATGCAAGGAAAGGCTCATTAATTCTAGCAGCGAAGCACAACATAAGAAGCTCACCAGATGTTTTATTCTAAGCCTTTTAATCTGACAGAACTGCTTCTTTCCTACAAAACCAGCCAGTGAAAATCTTGGGAAGCTTTAACTCTCAGTTACAGCAACTGGCGCCTGAGGGTAAAGCGTGGGAGGTAGGGTAAGATTGCGTTGCAGACGAGAAAGTTTGTTGTACTTGTAAACATCACTAGGTATACTGCAGTCCACCAGAAAAGTTTGTCATAATATTTCTAAAATGAAACATTAAATGTGCAGTGAGCGGTAAATTGAAAGAGGACCCGAGCAGAATATATCATTGTCAAATTGAAGTCATAGCATCATAATATAATAATAATAATCTCAAACTTAAACCCCAAGCCAGAAAGGTCCTTAAGTATCAAATGGCAGAACTCCATGGAGTAAATCGAAAACATCTCAACAACACCAGAGATTACCAAAACCAGAACCAATCTTCCTAACACGCCAAAAATAAGGGGAGCAAGCCAAGGATGACTTGTCAGTATGAAATACCATGTATTCCTGTAAAGATGATCCTCCTCAATTATATTCTCATCAGATGACTGGCTTGATCTCTGAACTGGAGAACTGGATAGCTATATAGTTGCTGCAGGAGAGTCATCCGAGAAATATCTTCTAGGTATCAACTGAAAAAATGTGGTGAAAAGAAAGCTAGATAATTTGCAACTTGCAAGAATAGCAATAAAGCCACTATAAAACATGAAGCAATGTATTGAATGAGAATCCTGACCTTACGTTTTATTACACCCTCCTTATCATATCTAGCATCTTTGGCAGCCTGTCTTTAACAGACTGACTGGTTCACAAAAGTATGTCTAATGTATAAAGAGGTAAAATTAATGTAATTATTGTCTTTTTCACGAACATATAACCTTATTTTTATGACTATTTCCACACCAAATAAATTTCAGAATTTAATATGTTTCAGATTAAATATTATGAATTCCTTAAAGTCACAAGGTGTTGTAAGTTTTAAGTACTTTTGCCAAATGGTGATTTTGGGTTTTTAAAAAAGTACTAGCTCCTATTATAAAAAAATATTCAAAACTCGGATGATTTTATTTCAAAAGAGTAAACTGCATTATCCTATTGTCAATGACAATTTGAGAGACTTGCTGCAATAAGGTCTCCACCGCAAGGGAAACTCTCTGTTAGTGGCAGCTCCTGACTAGATTGGAGCAAACCTTGCTTCTCAACTCACTGACGAGCAACATCCACAAAATTTCCACTACTTCCTCTTGCACCCTTCTTTGCAATCATGTCAGCCTTGTTACCAATAACAAGAAAAGGGACAGGTATACCGCCAGCACCTCCAAAATTTAGAGGAGCTGACAATGTTCCAATCACTGCAATCTCTGATGCCCATTTTTGCAGGCTTGTTTCCTCCTTCTATGTGATAGATCATGCACAAATATGGCCCCTGTTGAATGAAAACAGAATCATATGCAAGCAACTACATATGTCACATCTTGTATAAGGTATGGAAGTTATAATACTTAAGGAACATATCCAAAGCAAGTGTTGAATGTTGCTGGACGAAATGTCCTTGGGTAACAATAGTTTTAAGAAGTCAAGCAGGAAACAAACAGATAAAGCAGATCCAGATTTTAGTATTTGGAGGACATGCAACATTTCCATTTCAATGAGTAGAATGAATTCTATTAACCATTTTCTAAACACAACCCTCATTAAAATGAAGATGTAACCTATTATTGAAATGGACAAAAACAGAATGTCATACAAAGATACCAATGACTAGCAATGAAAATAAATAAGAAGACCAATTAATTAGGACGTTCAAGTTCGAGAAACACACATTTTTGTTCAACATTAAATCAGCAAACAGAATGGTTTCTATGAAAATGCATGACTAAGGCAAGTGGTAATAACATCTGCTGCCAACACTAGCAACAAGCTTGGCGTCAATGAGCACCTGGGGAAGATGAATTGCACTAATGTTTTTGTGCTCTTTGTATAATATGGATAAATAAAGCTAGGTGGGACGAAGATTTGGTGCTCACCATTAATTTGAGAATATAATAGAGACCGACAATTTTGATATCAATCACCTCCTGATATGCCCTAAATTTCAACGACATAGTGAGGCATGAACATTGATAACACTTTTGAGCAAACTGATGAATTGATTGTTGGGCACAACGGGTGTATTTTATGAAATGGAAAAATAAAATAAGCAAAATGGACACAAGATATTTAACGTGGTTTACCCTTAATTTTGGGTTACATCCACGGACAAAACTCAGAATATTTCTTCCACTATTACAAATAGTAGGTATATAGAGAAAAAAAATCAAAATAGTGGCTCACAAGGTGTTTCCCAACCTAAAAATACTAACCTCGCTATTTTGTCACTCACCAACCCTTTAGGAAAGTATTTTCTAACTTCAGAGCGTTGCTTTGCTCTGGTTTTCCTCCTAATCCATCTAAACCCAATTCTAATTATCCCTAATGAATGACACTTGTCAATAATTCCTAGAGTCATACATCCAAAATTCCAATGCTATTTGACAATAAATTCTACTGCCATTTATCAATTAGTCTGCCACTCGGCATTTTTCCTAGTCCAAAATTTACCCCCAAAAAGTTTCAGAAAAATTTCCTAAAATTCTCCAAAATTACTAAATCAACAATGCCACTCTCTAAAACAATTTTCAATACCAA
>JANIJF010000005.1:13414973-13425829 GCA_024520955.1 Erythroxylum bequaertii
ACTGCTCCGCCTATTGATTGAGTGAAGTTGAATTGTGACTGCAGTTCTATTATTAATCCTGGGCTGACTAGTGGTGGAGGGTTGTTGCGTGATTCTTTTGGTCGTTGGCTAGGGAATATTCGTTTCGAATATCTTGGCGGGGGAGTTATAGTCCATTAGCGATGGATTGATTTTTGCATAGGATCATGGTTTTCGTCAGGTCGTGGTAGAATCGGATAGCATGGAGGCAGTGAGGATGGTGACTTATGGTGCTCTCCCTTCCCATCTCCTATCTGTTCTGGTTATGAATATTCAAGCTTTACTTGCTAAGAATTGACTTTGTTCTATTAGGCATGTATTTTGTGAAGGTAATTTTGCAGAAGATTTTCTGGATAAATTAGGTCATGACATTTCGTCAACTTTTCAAGTTTGGAAGGAGACTCCTGACACCCTCTCCTTGATTATCTGGGCTGATATCTGTGGTATTTCTTTTATGAGATAGTTTTGGTTTTCTCTCATTTGTAACCCAAAAAATATATCCAACCTGATGGTTCCTGCAAGGTAATGTCCTCTTTTTTCTTTTTCTCCTCTATCTTTTTACAAATCTAAGTTGATTATAATCGGCTGTAATTGAGTTTATTTGATGGTGGATGAATTTATGATATTAGAGCATTTTTTATTCATAAAGGCGATGCTTCTCATCAAAAGTTAGATTTTGATTCTCTTTTCCAGATACTGCCAAATATTAATCTTTGATCGCTAATGCGATGAGTGCACATTACCTGTAAGTAATACTAAGGTAATCAATGACAATGACACGTAGTTAAATTGAGATTTATGAGAACATTTGCATAGAGATCGACCCCATAATCAGGTTGACATGTTTGTCTGCTTTATGATTTGTATATTGTAGAAAGTTGCCTCATGTCACGTGGTTACCCTCATGGATTGAACTTTGAGCATATACTCATTTGTTAATCAAGAAAAGCACAAACTCTCAAGAATCAGGTCTAAGACTTGACATTCTTCCATATATGGATTGCTTTTAATATTTATCTTGGTTTTCTGAAACAAAAAATGAAGTCACGGTCTTAGATCTGATCGACATGCCAACTTTCTTACTGCAAATCTCTTATCTTCCACAACATGGTCCAGATGAATGCTTCGTTGGGTTACTGAAGCTTGCACTATGCCTAGTTATCCTGATGTGGTAAGTGCCCTAAACAAATGACTCAGTACATGGAAACCTGCGATTATTCTCATGTTTGTTTGCATCCGATGAACTAACAATGCAAATTATGTTTTGGTTTGAGCTTAAACAAGTTGCGGTCCTACGTTGAATGTTCTGATGTAGTGCTTATTCTGCATTTCTCTTCCTGATGCAGATGCAACATTTCATAATCATACACCACCAATTGGATTAGTTGCTTTGGAATGCGTGAGATGACTAAACAAACAATTGATTGCTACACTGATGGACATAGTTGCTTTGGAATTGATCTCTATTTCAAAATTCCAATCCCATTTTCGTGGATGCAGAACTTTGACAATGTTCTCACGAAGGGTCTGCCTATCACTTTCTGAATTATTGAGAAAAAGATGATTGTATTGCTACGCAGAGAAGCTAACAACTTGACATAATTTGAACTTGCAACCCATTAGCCATTAACCGAATTTATTTACGAAAGACTCGCCCAATCGAGAAAGTTGAATAATCACTGCTATTGTGTTACAAGTACGAGGAATGTTGGGAGCCAGCCAAATTACGCGACGAATGTTGGGAGCTTCTCCTGAGCCAGTTAAGCCACACCATCTCAAACATGCCTGCTCAACCCCTGAACACGTGTTCTTTTCTTACACGTGTAAGATTTTTCTAAATGTTTAAACAGATTGTATACAACCTTCATAATTTTTTTGGGTAAATTACCTTTATACTTATTGGTATTTATAGTTCCAAATCTGCAATTTCCTAGAATAGCCATTTACTATATGCATTAACTTTTTTGCTATTCTTGCATTTGATAACGATTAAAAAATTTATTTGGTTTAATTAGTTAATTATAAAAATTTTGAATTTTTAGTTTAATTTTAATAACTTTTATTATTAAATATCGATAAGTTTATTAATTAATTGGTTATTTTTAAGAATTAATAAATTTAACACAATAAAATAAATTAATTTTTAGTTAAATTTTAAATTTTTTTATAAAATTTAACAATTTTTAATTATATTTAAAAAGTTTTACCGTCGAAATGTCGGTAAATATTATGCCACGGCTCTTCCGTTTTCTTTTAGCGATTGATAATATGCAAAAATAACTTTGATAATTAAATTTATGAGCAAAAATACTATTTGTAAGAGTTGGAAAAATATATAGAAATAAAACAAAAAAGAGATAGCTGACAATAGAGGAAATGGAAACCCCTAAAAAAAGAAGACATGTAATAGAAAAAAACTAATAATTATTCTCAATTTCTTTCCTCTTTCAAAACACTCTCTCTGGTGAGTGGTGACCCCAACCCAAATCCACTGTCTTTCTCCAAGGGGTCGCCCGAAAAAACACAAAAACAAAATCAAATAGCCTATTTCTCTCAATTTCCGATTTTTAATTATACCTGAAAAAGAAAAAAACACACACAACCAAACTGAAACCATGTCGGAGATGCCCAGCACCGACCCTGAAGGGATGGACGGAGTACGGATGACGTGGAACACGTGGCCACGCACCAAAGTCGAAGCCAGCAAGTGCGTGATCCCCCTCGCCGCCTGCATCTCCCCAATCCGCCACCACCCCGACATCCCCACGCTCCCCTACGCACCTCTCCGCTGCAAGACCTGCTCCGCCGCTCTCAACTCCTTCGCGCGCGTCGACTTCTCCGCTAAGATCTGGATCTGCCCCTTCTGCTTCCAACGCAACCACTTCCCTCCTCATTACTCCATGATCTCCGAGACCAACCTTCCTGCCGAGCTCTACCCGCAATACACAACCGTCCAGTACACACTCCCTCCTAACCCCAATCTCAATCCCCAATCGACGACGGCGTCGTCCCCCGTTTTCGTCTTCGTGCTTGACACATGCATGATCGAGGAGGAATTCGGGTTCGTTAGATCGGCGTTGAAGCGCGCGATCGGGTTGTTGCCTGATAATGCGCTCGTTGGGTTCATTACGTTCGGAACACAAGCGCATGTTCATGAATTGGGGTTTTCGGAGATGTCGAAGGTTTATGTGTTTAGAGGCAGCAAGGAGGTTTCGAAGGATCAGATCATGGAGCAATTGGGTCTGGCCATTCCGGGTCGGAGGCTACCCGCCGGCTATCAGCAGCAGAAAGGGGTACAAAACGGGTATCCGGATTCGGGCGTGACCCGGTTCTTGTTGCCTGCGTCTGAGTGCGAGTATACGCTCAATTCGGTGCGTTTTCTTTTTATTTATTTATTTTTGTTTTGGGTTGTTATTGATTGGATTTGTATTGTTGTTTGTCAAATTGAGCTTAAAAAAAAAAAAATGTATTTGTAGCTTTTGGATGAGTTGCAAACGGATCAATGGCCGGTTGTGCCGGGCACTCGGGCTTTGAGGTGCACAGGTGTAGCATTGAGTGTGGCGGCAGGATTGCTTGGGGCTTGCATGCCTGGAACTGGGGCTAGAATTATAGCTTTAGTTGGTGGTCCATGCACTGAAGGGCCTGGCACGGTATACGCGTTGAATTATGTTTTTGAAGATGTTATAACGTGCTCTATTATATTCAGACATTGGGTCGAATTCATTTTCATTTTGGTGCTTGTTTTGTTTCGACTTTTGTGTATATTCATGACGAGCATGAAGGAGGTTATGGTTTTTAAACTTTTGCAGATTGTGTCAAAGGATTTGTCTGATCCAGTGCGCTCACACAAAGATCTTGATAAGGATGCTGCGCCATATTTCAAGAAAGCTGTCAAGTTTTATGATAGCCTTGCTAAGCAGCTTGTCAACCAGGGTCATGTTCTGGACCTTTTTGCATCTGCACTTGATCAGGTTCTTACTAACCTTTTTGTACTATGTGTTGGGCCTGTTTGTAGGAGAAGCGAATAATCTAATAAAATATTTGTTTGATATAGTAACTTTACATCGTAACAAATCTTCCTAGCATAAAATTCAGACTGATTGCAACTATTGGGAGGTAAAGTTGACCTGTCAGAGGACTATATGGTCATTAAGCTATGCTTGCAAAGTAACTAAACCCAAAGTTAGCCTCATTTTAGAATATATGAACACCAAAGTTGATGATCCTTTTTTCTATTTCTGTCAATCTTTAGAAGAGACCCACATCAGTTAGTTTTAAAAGCTGTGGGTGAAATTCAATCGAGCTTTTATTTTATTAGGTTCATTTCTCAGGCTGGATCATTGTGCCTACAACTTCCATATTTTTTTAGGTCAGGGGCTTTTTCTGTCATTAATATCTGTGATTCTTTTGTACTGACCAGAGTGACTATGGATGGGAGGTTGTGGTTGTTGGTTTGTCAGTGTTTTGCCATCAGAAAAATTTCCCACATCTTCCATGAAAGGAGAAAATGAAACATGGAAACAGACTTTTCATTTTTCTCCGTCTATAGAGGATTTGTTTTACCATAAACTAGGTTGGATTTTTGACTGATCTTGTGTGCACTAGGTTGGTGTAGCTGAAATGAAGGTTGCAGTTGAAAGAACTGGTGGGCTTGTTGTTCTGTCGGAAAGTTTTGGGCATTCTGTATTTAAGGATTCTTTCAAGCGTATATTTGAAGATGGTGAACAGGCTCTTGGGCTCTGTTTCAAGTAAGTAGTGAATTTGATTCTCATTTGGTCACCGGTGTTTCTTGATGATGCTGACTTGTAGCTTTTTCAAAGTTGGAATAATACAATACAAGCTAAATTGATGGATTTACTGTATTTTGATTTCAATTATGCTTGCATGCCTTTGTTTTCACTAGTGTGCAATCTTACTAATGAACAGTAACCTTAATGTGCTGCAATGCATATAATGTGACTCTAATTTTAGTAGCTATCTTATTAATGATCATAATGGTTCTTTTACTGCAGTTTTATTTTGCCTATTGTTTACTTCGGCTTTGAAAGTTGCTACGCTTAGCATTGAATCTTTCAGCTGTAGAAAAAGTTAATGAATCAGTTAGTGTTTTTTCATTGATTCTTTTGACTAATTGTTCGTCTGAATTTAATTTTCATTATGTTTCACTCAAATTGGCAGTTTTGAGATGACCTATTTGTGTGAACCTTGATACTCTCACTTTTGATCCCCGTTTTAGTTCTTTTGGTGATTAATTTGTCTTCTATTATTTGGTTGCAGTGGCGCACTTGAGATTAACTGCTCCAAGGATATCAAAATTCAGGGAGTTATTGGCCCTTGCTCATCATTGGAGAAGGTTAAGTTTCCCCATTATTCTTTTTATAAACTTTATTGTATTTGAACATTACTGATATAGGATATCTTATGGTGTTTACGTAATGCTTCTGGTCTTGTTATCCTTTGTGCGCTTGCATTGAAGATTTTAATGAACTTATTTCTGTTCTTACTGGAAAACGATGCAGAAAGGGCCTAATACTTCAGATACAGTTGTCGGAGAGGGGAATACCACAGCTTGGAAGATGTGTGGTCTTGACAAGAGTACTTGTTTAACAGTTTTCTTTGATCTATCTTCAAGTGAAAGGTCCAATCCACCTGGAACTGTAAATCCACAGTTATATATACAGTTCCTTACGAGGTATGGCAGAGGATAGCAATGCCTTTATGATAAATATGTTCCTTCTTGTAATCTTGTAAGAAGTACTTGTGCGTCTGTTTTTGACATAATACATGTTCTACTGATAGTCATGACGTTTTATTTTTATATTGTAGTTATCAAAACCCTGAAGGCCATACATTACTTCGGGTCACAACCATTTCAAGAAGATGGATAGATAGTGCCGTTAGCTCAGAGGTTGGTGTACTTACTTATATTTCTGGTATGATGCCAGCCAGTTCTCCATAATTTTCATAGACAAAATAATATGGGGCTTCTAATGCATCAATATTTAAAGATGCAACCCCTCATCCCAACCACCTACTCACCCAAAAACTGAGATTTCAATTTGTATAATTTAAATTATGTTTTCTGAGTGATGTTACCTTTTCAGTCTATCAGAAATTTCTTATTTATAACAACTTAACAAAATCAAGCCATTGATTTGGTGAGCGTGGTTTGTCTCATGTAAGTTACTGGATCCTAGTAAGGTGCAACTAAGTTAAATAACTAAAAATAGGCTATTTTAAAAAGTGCCACAATTATGGCTGAGATGCATGCTGATAAAGAATGGAGTTAATGAAGTATATGAAATAAGTGCTGCCAATTTTCTTGTTTGTTCTTTGTGGAATTCCTATCAAGTGAGTAATTACCTGACATGGAGGATATTGATTTTTTTTAGGAATTAGTAATAGGATTTGACCAGGAGACTGCTGCCGTGGTAATGGCAAGATTAGCATCCCTGAAAATGGAGATAGAGGTGCACTTCAACTTTTATTTTTGGATTCTTAGTTCTGTATGGATTTTCAGCATTTGATGCATGCATCCCTTGCATTGGATGGTACGTATGCTAGAAATAATAATTTCATTTTTGGTATGTTCACGTCAATGATCTTGAAGCTGCATTGTTAGTCTTTCATTTAGTTAATCTGCTCTTGTCCGGACAGATGATATAAAGTCACATGTGCTTGTGATTATAGAATAATTCCAAAAGTTACTGTATTTTGACTGTACAATTCATAGATAGACAAATCTTGTTTGGCTTTACTGCAGTCAAGCAATTATGAAGATTTCATGGCATTAATTGATTGAATTGAAGTTCGTCACTTGAATCTCTCTGTCTCTCCTGCAATTTGTCCAATAGGAAGGATTTGATGCCACCCGGTGGTTAGACAGGAACCTGATTCGCCTCTGTTCCAAATTTGGTGAATACCGAAAGGACGATCCATCATCCTTTACATTAAATCCTAGTTTTTCATTGTTTCCTCAGTTTATGTTTAATCTAAGACGTTCCCAATTTGTACAGGTACTAATTTCCTATAGTATTCTCTCCTATGATTTCTTCTTTATGTTGCATGCTTGTGGTAAATGAAAATCTATTTGGTATTTTGATTTTGACAGGTTTTTAACAACAGCCCTGATGAGACTGCTTATTTCCGCATGTTGTTAAACCGTGAAAATGTTACAAATGCTGCAGTCATGATTCAACCTTCACTAATTTCATATTCATTTAATTCACTGCCCCAACCCGCTTTATTGGATGTGGCTTCAATTGCAGCTGATCGCATTCTCTTACTAGACTCATATTTCAGTGTTGTGGTGTTCCATGGAATGACAGTAGCACAGTGGCGTAACATGGGTTACCAGAATCAGCCTGAGCACCAAGTATGTATAGATCTCTTTACTGTTACTTTGATGAAAAGCAGGATTTTGGTAAATTCAGACCCAAATGGTATTCAGGCTAGTCACTTCTTAGTGCTCCTATTGTTTTATGTTGATTTTGAGGTCAAAAATTAACAAAACAGTTTTGATTAGTAACTCTTGATTTTTTCCCCCTTATCCTGTTAGTCCCATTAATATTGTATGTCATCTTTAATATGCACTATTTTTCTTTAACATTTGTGAAACATTCCACTATTATAAATTAGGGTTAAAAACTTGGACGTTTGTGGTTTGCACTTTTCCAAAATGCATTCATGTTTTAAAATTACTAGAAAAACACCCTATAGTATTGGAAATGCTAAAAAGGACCTTTTATTAAGTATTTGTCAAGTTATTTTAGCAAATAGTCCTGTAATTGATTGTTGTACTATATCAATATGGTCAGGTGAACAAAAGTTATCTATATAACAGTTTAGCGTAAGGTTCTTTTTAAGCTTCTAATTTTGAAATACAAGAGTGCATTCTGGAAACAGCAAAGCTCCGGGGAAGTCCAAGTCTTTAACCCTATAAATTAACCACTTCACATAGCCCTGGGGATCGGATTCCACGATTTGTCATCTGTGTGACGAAGTGATTTTATCCTTTTTCTTTAATTCAGATTCTATGATTGGTATCATTTGGTGTTGAAATTTATTTTCTTTTGTACTTTTTATCTTTGACTCTATTTTCTTTTCATTTCAGGCATTTGCTCAGCTATTGCAAGCGCCACATGATGACGCAGCTATGATCATCAGGGAGCGTTTTCCTGTTCCTAGGTTGGTAGTCTGTGATCAGCATGGATCCCAGGTCAGTTAAAATTGATTTTAATCCAGCAACTTGTAAAGCTATGTTATTAGAATTAACTGTTCCTTTTTCAGACCCAATCTGTTCCTAATGCACCTTATGTTAAAATATTTTGGTTGTAAGGAAAGTATCGTATGCAATCATTCTGCTCAAGTAAAATTTAGGATGCCATGAGAAACAAAGTCTTGTGAAGGCTAGAAAAGTTCTTTTCCAAAATGATCCCTTCTTCTGTGGTTTACGGCATGCTAAATTTGGTGACTAACTTCCTTTTATTTTTTCAATGATTGGAATTGCTAGTCCCGCATTTTGCTGCTTGTTATGGCTGTTGCATCATTGCTCTAGAAACTCCTGTTTTTGTTGGTTAGGTTTCCGTTACTACAATGATCCGGTTTTGTTGTTTTATGTCACACCGAGCAGGCTAGGTTCTTATTGGCAAAGTTGAACCCTTCAGCTACATACAATAATGCCCATGAGATGGCCGCTGGTTCAGATGTGATATTTACAGATGATGTGAACCTTCAAGTCTTCTTTGAGCATCTTCAGAGGCTAGCTGTGCAGTCTTGATGATAGACTCGTGTAGGTAATTTTAGAGTGGAAAAATTCCCTCGAGTGTGAGTTGTATCTCTAATCTTATCCTGTTCCATTCCATTCGGTGGCTGCCCTTTCTTTCCATTTTATTGCGAAAGACCGAGTTGGACCCCATGTTTTTATGAAAAATAAAGATAGGATATCATTCTTTGGGGGTCGGGGTCCGGGTCCAGGTCCAGGTCCAGGGAGAGAAAATAAATATTGAGCTCGGACGTCAGAGTGGTGGTGTACGGAAAGAAAGTAGTTGGGAGCTTTGAGTTAGAAAGGGGAATTTTATACTGGGGGCAATACTCAACATGTTTTGACAGATGATTGTCAGACGTTTATCTTTTTATGCTTTTGTATTCGTATGTCTCAGATTTATTTATGTATCTGAAGCTCTAAATACTTGCTTTCATACTGGGATTGGTGCTCTTAAGCTCAGAAAGTAGGCGAACAGAAACAATTCTTTTCTTAAAGTTCCCATTCACATCAAGTTCATCTCTTGAATACTTATCTCTTTCCTTCTCTTCATGGTGGTGGTGCAAGAATAGAAATAGGAGACACGTGTTCCTTTTCTTCTTTATTTACATGCTTTTTCATTACAATGTTTCAATTATTGTTGTATTAGGGAGGTAAATTTTGTGGTAAGTTGCTTCTCTTGCCAGTCACTACTTGCGCCTTCATTTTCTTGAGTGTCGCTAGAAAGTTTGTAGCAAGAAACGAGGGAATTTGTATGGAAGTAAGAACTGCGGGGATGTGATGTGAAGACAAATATTTGCTCAACCAATAGTTATATTAATTGACCATAATTGTTCTGAAATGGTTTTTCATACGAGAGAAATTTACATCATTGGATACTAGTTTTAATTAAATTGAAAGTCAATGTATTAGTTGATTTTCATAATGTTTATTTTCTCGTTATGAGAGTATCGTAACTTAACCATTCAAAGCGTTGCAAAGATTTTATAGTATTCTTAATCAAAGGAGAAAGTATTAATAATCATAATTAATAATAAATATCCAAAAGTTATGGTGAAAATTAATTTCTATTACCACTCTTGAAGTATAGGAGTGTTTTCTATTCTCCTCCAAGTTATTTATGTGTAATTTTAGTTTATCTTAAATTTTAATTGAATTTACTTGATCACTTATAGTTTTATTAGATTATATGATACTAACTAATTGTATGATTTGTTACATCATCTAAGATTTTTCTTGATCTTTATTTATTAATGATGAGTTATTCACGTCTAAAACTTTTTAAAGCACACTAATTTGGTTTAATTAGTCTTGAATGCTTATCTAAGTCCATCAGTTATGGACTGTTTATTTAAGCACGCTAAATTTTTAGAACTCTTACATATCTCTCCTAGGGAAGACATTTAGTCCTACCATTCGACAACTATAAGAAAAACGACATTTTTTATTTTTAATTTAAAAACAAAAATAGTTTGGGCCATCCCTAGTCTTCAATTCAATGTTCATTTTAAGCTATTCTTAGATTTGAATCTTACATTTTGTTGAAGATTTTTGACATTGTACACCAGGGCATGTTAACTTATTAATAATGCCTGTTTTTCTTATCTATTTTTAAGTTTTTGCATTCTTCCATCGCCCAGGGGTCAAATATTGGTTAGCGCTTGCCAAACAATCACACTATTCTGTAATTTAGACTCGGGGGGTGTAACACCAAGCTTGTATGTATTAGGGGCTCAGTTATTGCGAGAACGATTCGTGAGATGGGGAAATAGAGAGAAGATTGGATAGAGAATAGTAATTCTTTTTGTTTGACTAGAACGCCGATCAAAGGAGTCCGGATCTTCTGTCCAATATTATGGTGTCTTATTCTGTCTCATGAATCTCAACCATTTATTTATGTGGGTGGAATGGCAATAAAAGGAGTCCGAATCTTCTGTCCAATATTATGGTATCTTATTCTGGCCCATAAATCTCAACCATTTATTTATGTGAGTCTTGCGTGATCCATATAAATAAATGGCTGAGATTCATAAAACAGAATAAGATACCATAATATTGGATAGAGGATCTCGCC
>JANIJF010000005.1:13563561-13576823 GCA_024520955.1 Erythroxylum bequaertii
AATTTTGTATTTATTATTGTTATTATCAATTATTATTATAAATTTTGTAATAATAATAATAATTATTATTAATTTTGTATTTATTATTATTATTATTAATTTTGTAGTTATTATTATTATTACTATATTTTTATTATACGAAATTAATAACGTTAGGGTATTAATTCCACTCCGCGTCGATTCATATCCGGAACTTGCTCATCTTTTTCTCGTGGCCACTGCAAGCACTTGCGATTCACAAACCCAGCCCAAAAAGTAATGAGCCCAGTTCTCTTCTCAACTGCTAAAACCTCCCTTCACAGCTAAAACCTCTGCGTTCGTCGCTCACTGTCAACTCATCCCCAAACGTTTCCCGAGAAAATGGATGATATTTTCCCAGGGTCCAAACAACGCCCAAAACTCGATTTCCACCAAGCTTTCACCACCCTCCAAAACCACTGCGCTGGCTTCCTTCAAAACCTCCCCAAATTCAACCCCAACCCATCTTCACTTCAAACCCATCTTCACGCCTCTTTCTGCAGCACAAAGCAGCTAATAGACGCCACCCTCTCTCGCTTGAACCCCCACAACATTCCGTCGTCATCCACGAACTCACCGCTCTGGGCTCGAATTCCTCTCGACTCTAAGACCAATTTAGGGACTACTACTCGCCGAACCGGTGGTGCAATGTCGAACGAAGCCATTGAACAGAGACTAGCAGGCGTGCCCGTCTACGCTTTGAGCAACCCTAATGAAGAATTCGTTTTGATTTCTGGTGCTTCTAGTGGGAAGTCTGTTGGATTAATTTGTTTTAAGAAAGAGGACGCGGAGGCCCTTCTTGAGCAAATGAAGAGTATGGACCCTGCTATGAGAAAAGCCGGTTCTAAGGTTGTTGCTATTGCTTTAAACAAGGTGGGTTCTTTGGCTTCTTTGTTATATGAGTTTCTGCAGTTATATTTAAAGATTGAATTTTGTTTTAATTGGTGAGGTTTTTTTTTTGGTAGGTTTTTCAGCTGAAGGTTAATGGGGTGGCATTTAGGTTGATACCTGATTCTTCACAGATTAGAAATGCGCTGAGGGTAAGTTTTTCCTATACTTCTTTTCTTTGTGTCAAACTTAGGCTAAGTTTGCTTGAATTTGAATTTTCCCCATTTAACTAAAGCTTGATATTACTTGAATCACGTGTAACCTTAAAATAGCATCGAATCTAGTGTGGTCAAGGCAAATGCATATCTTGAATTTGAAGTGAGTGTGTCAAACTCAAGAAATTCAATCTTATGATGGTGTTTTTGAGACTATGACCATTGTTTTAGTTAAGTCTTTGTTATCACCCATATAGTTTATCTTATTAATTAATTAAGCGCCTGCCTGCGTGCTATTCCAGAATTTCTTAGTATGTTCTTTTGTTCATTGTAGGAGAGGGAGAAGGCTGGTTCCAATGACGATGCCTTCACTGGGGTGCCAGTTTTCCAGGTTTTTTCTTTTCTACATTACCAACCAATTTGATAGCTTAGAAGTATTATGATTAAGTTAAGATGAACAGAAGGAATAAAATTATGCGTTAGGGATTGTGTGGCTAATTGCAAACTTGTAGTGGAATTGAGTCTTGGTATCTTGCATCTATAAAATATTTCCCTGAATTTGTCTAATAAAACAGAATTGGAGTTTGAAAATATATGTCATCTGGAGAGCATAAATTGCTTTTGTGAAAATTTGAGCTCATAAAATTAAAAAATTATCATCCTGTCACCTCAGTCCCATTGTGTTAATTGAATGTGTTAAGAAATGATTATGATTACTTTTATTGTGACAAACTGTATGCCTTATTTGTCACATGCCATTACCACCAAGAATTAATGGATTGAAATTGATTCTAGAATCATCAACACAGGAAGATGATATCTTAAATGTGTTACGCAGCCATGTACATTCATACTGTTACATGAAATTTGCATTATGCATTAATCCAACTAGGTACATTTTAATTATTTTGTGCTTGTTAGATCCATGCATGGGGCCTCTTGTAGTTTGCAAATCTGAATTTTGCTCTTTTAACACTGCATCGATATAGGTGCAGTTACCTGGTCTTGCAATGTTCCAACACTTTCTGCAGGGAATTTTGATGCTCATTTTTTGGTTTGTTATTGTCATTTTGCATTTTCCACTTTTTCTGTTATGAAGAGTTTCACTTTATTGGAGATTCTATTGGTCAATGCTTAGGTAGCCTTTGATGCAGGGTACAATGAACTAGCTGAATCTATGTAGATAATTGGAAGTTGGGCATTTCTTTGTTGCTATTTTTACTTAGTTACTCATTCGTAACTTTTTGCATGTTACTCATTCGGAACTTTTTGCATGAAGAACTAATTCAAACTTTGGAACGTTTGCATTTCAGTCTAGGAGTTTGGTGTTGAGAAGCCAAAAGAAGAGCTATCGTCCGGTATTCTTCAGAAAGGTTAGCTCTGGAAAAGGAAGGTTTACTTTATTCATTTAAGGGAGAATAGAAATGGGGTGAGGGTTGGGGAGCAGGTGGAACTTAAAGATTGGGGCTTTCGGTTATGAAGTCACTGATTATACTGTAAGCACTAAACTTCTAATATTCCTGTGGTTCTTACAGGAGGATTTAGAAAATTCTCTACAACGAGCTTCCTACCAACAGAAGAGATTAAATCCTGCTTTCAGGCAGGGGGATATTCAGGTATAGCATATTGTTGGTGCCTCTCCATTTTCAGAGTTCATCTTCCTTACATATGTACGTTTTTTTCGGTAGGTTGCTGTCTTTGAAGAAATAATCAAGGGTATGAAGGTAAGCAGAACCTGGAACTTTTCCATGTATTTTGCAAGGGTTGGCCTAGAAGAGACCAGACAATTATTATCTTGTGGAGTTGTTTTTATATCCAAATGTACTTATCTAATCATTTTTTCTCTTATAAAGCTAAAATCCCTGAAGCACAAATTTTTGCAGGAAAGTTCTACATCGACCTGGGATGACGTTGTCTTTATTCCTCCTGGGTTTGATGTTTCAACTGATCCTTCCATGCTATAGGTAGCTGACAACGAGTAGCTGACGTCTTTATGATGTTCCAATTTATTATCCTTTCTACAAGGGCTGCAAAAGTGAGTTATTAGTGGCAATGTTGATGGCCATGTGTTATTGTACACATGTGTTTTGCCAATAATGAAAGTGTAGATAAATTCGCATGTTTGTATTGAAATTGTTGACAAGTATAGATAAATGGGCATGTTAGTCATCAGGTACCTTCAGTAAGTTGGTTAGTCTAGTTGATGCAAGTTGTGAGAATTTTTGAGCTAATGCTTCTCTTAGGAGTTCCTGGGTTTGTTTTAGCTTTTAAGTTCTTCTGGACGAGTATGTATTGAAGCTAATTTGGTCATAACATCATTTTGTATCCGTTGTGAGTCGTGAAATACTTGCCCTTACCATTTGACGTAGCATTTATATAATGTAATATCAATCTTAAGTAGCCGAGTATGATGCTTTTCGTCTGATAGCAAATATTCTGGTTTGCTTTTGGTTGACTTATAAACGAAAAGTAATGCATTTGAACAACGGGGAACAATAAAGCTTGCAATTTTCTGAATGCTGACGCGATTAGGAATGGAAAAGTCGCTGGAGATTTGACATAAAAACATGGGAAATCTATAATCATAGCGACCCATTAAATGGGTTTAAGGTGCCTTTAGGAAGAAGAGAGGCTTTAGAGCGATATGTGCAAGAATTTCGGAATTAGGGTGAAGGTAATTTTTGCTTCTTATTGTATGTTTGTACCAAAATTTATGCTTAGACTTATCACAAGATAAAAAATAATTGAGCTTTCAGTTCTGACATTTTTTTCTGAACAAGTCTATGCTGACTGCGTATGCTGTTGCTGTTGTTAACACAGAACTTTAAATTTTGAACTCCCAAAATTCCCTATTTAGTATTTTAAAAATCTTAAATCCCTGATTTCCCTGAAAAAGTGATGGTGTTCTTATGTTTCATCCAATGATATTGTTAGTGGTATGAGGTTGTGTGCTCAATCATTCATCGTCTTGTTTGTCACTCTTCCAACATTGTAACATAATCTCATTCATTAAATTCTTATTTGTATTTTACTTTAGTTCACTCTTCTCTAAACATGTTTAATGGGCGAGTTGTGAGAAAGTCAATAATATCCTCTCATTAGATTTTGTTCATGTAGATGTGTTTGAGATCAAATCTATATACATAATCGATGCATACCAGTTGGATAAAAATTGTCTCATGATACTTTTGACCACATCTTTGCCACAGAAGACGAAGCAGGCGTTAAACTTTGCTTCCAAAATGACAGACCTAATCGCAGTTGAATACAAGAGTGTTTCTGAAGTATCAAAAGAAAACCCTTGGTTTATAGGTTGTTTTCCGGTTACAGTTACAGTTCCATTACAATAACAGCAAAAGAAGAGTGAAAGGGAGAGCCGCCACACGGAGAAGAAAATTGGGAGAGGAAAAGATAATCGTGACACCATTTTGGGAATTTAGGATTTCTGAAATCCTAAATCTCAAAGCTAATTAGATTTCAATTTTTAGGGATCCTCTTCACATATATAATTAACGTAAGATCCTTAATAAAAAAATTTATTCACTCAGTAAAAATGAGAGAATCCTGGAATTTCTGTCATTTTAAAGAGTTATTTTATAAATTTTATAAGAGATAAGATTAATATGTCTTGATGTAATCCTTTAATTTATACAACAAACTTATATTTTAGCCTCTAAGATTCAATAAAAACCTTGGACTTACAACATAGTATTTGAGATTATCTCAAGCTTTATTTATAAACTCTAATCTACTGCTTTAGCCTAATTAAATTATTCATTCAAAATTAGTTTTAAATAAGGAGCCAATTATGGATACTAAAAATATTGATATTATCATTATCAACCAAGCTCTAACTTCATTTATCACCCAACCTTAATAGTTTACCATTGGGATTTAAGTTGATTGATACAAACTTTAAGATCTATGATTAAGTTACCCCCAACGTAGATGAGGATAATTATGGTTACTTAAAATGGTGTACTAAGAACATAATTATACAGGATAGATATAAAAAATCATACAACCACATTTCTTTAGCTTGTTTATTGATCTTCCATCAGTCAATAAAATCTAGGATAATGCCACCTAAACTTTCTATGATGGGGGCTAACAAATCTCAATATTGTACATTGTGCTTTAAGGCCAAGAGGAAAAAGTAGAAGGGACGTCTAATCAACATTTACTGCACCATAATTTGAGGTAAGAAATTGATAATTGACACTTTGTAAGATGGTATGTACCATAGATCTCCAAACTAGAAAAGAAGAAACTTAGAAAGATAAGATGTATGACTCCTAGCAGGACTTGACAATAGATAAGATGTATGACTCCTAGCAGGACTTGACAAAATATTTGATTATATTTGAAGTGATATCCTCCTAACGAAACTTGACCCAAGTATTGACCAATACTTCAATATTGTTTAATGAGAGGATCAATTTCAAGTTTCCATGCTCGGAAAAAGGAATATTGGTGAAAATTTATCCATGACAATGTTGTCCAAAACCATCTCATATATCTCTCTCGCTCCTCAAGATGTTGATGAAGCAGAAAGGATTGCAATTAGTCATTGAATACGACTTGACATACCAAAAATGCTTCTTTTGAATCTCATGACTATCCTGGATGGTTTCTAAAAGAAACAAGCGAAATAAAGCATAAATAACAAATATGTAACTCGAGCAAAGTAGCCAATACGATTGATATTGCTCTTGGTGTGGTTGTTATGACGACTATACTGAAACGTGTGAATTATTTTTTCGTCGACTATTTATCCTTGAATGATCCTACTTCCTCAAGTATACTAGTATGATTATTTTTTTTTTTGCAGCTACGACTCATGATACAAGTTGGATAAATGATTTAGGTGTCATAAAATATATGACTTACAATAGAACTCTCTTCCAATAAACGAATTCTCCTTTTAAGGATAGTGTTATGACAACCATTAGGGAGTTTTCCCTACGCCATTAAAGTAAGATGCATAGCCCTTACCCCTATTCTTTCACCATATGATTGTTCATTAAATCTGTAAAATCAAATCACTTATTATTAGTCAGTCAAATTACTTAATAGTTGGATTGTGTTATATTGATGTTTCTCACTTTTTGCTTGATCAAATATTCAAACTCAGGTGATCATTAGATGTGGTATAAATAGGCGGGGTTATACTATGTAGATGATCTTACTTTAGATCATGCTCATCAAGTTTAGAGTTACATTGACAATCACTTGAAGAACATCTACTTACGACATCATCAACTTCATCATGCCTCCACTTATTTGAAAAAATTGTATCCATCTTTATCTGATGATATTTCATAATCTTCCCTTACATGTGATGTTTGTATTTTGGTTAAGAATCACCGCACTTCTTACCCCTTTATGTTTTAACAAAAGAATAACCCATTTCAATTGATCCAATTTGATGTTTGGAGACTTGTCTTACTGCTAAATCTGGCATTCATTGGTTTATTATTTTTATAGATGATTATAACATAATGAATTAGCCATATACTATGCAACATAATAATGATATACGTGACATATTTCTAATTTTATATCTCATGGTTTACACCCACTTGCTTTTTTCGCATTAAAATAATTTGATCAAGTAATGTTGGAAAATACATTAACTTTGAACTCCCAAAAATTTTCAAGACAATGGTATTCTTTATGAAACTACCGTTGGAATCTACTGAGGAATAAGAAAAGAAAATGATAACTGAAAAACTTTTATTTCTATATTTTCACTTCTTATCTCCAACTCATAACAACTTATTACAAGTTATCTAATAATCAAATGAAACGTACAGAATAGAATTCTAAACAACATACTTTATATTTGAGTAGCCTTTAATAAAATAGCTATAACTTTCTTCTGAAAACCTCAAGCTTGATATTTAAAACTAAAGTTAATAAGCTTCAAATGCATATTTAGTTCACCTACAAAAACATCCATTTGCCTTCCCAAAACTTCCCTTACGTTCACCACTATTAATGACAAGAAGTCACGTTTAATTAGTTGAAAAACTCTCAACACGCCCTGTAGACTTCTCTTCTTCACACACCGAGAGCAATGGCAAATTTGTTGTCCACTATAATTTTAGTAACTTCTTTTTTAGCAAAATGAAATTCACCTAGCAATAACCTTAGCCATATCACATGACATGCACCAAAAGTTGTAGCAACATACTCCGATCAATATGTTGAAAGTGTTACAACTAATTGTTTCTTTGAACACTATGAAATTGCATTTTCTCCAAAAAGAAGGATGAACCAGGTAGTACTCTTTCGGTCATCAATACCACCGACATAATCACTATCATAATATCCTTTTAAGTGAGCCTCATTCGAAGAATTATATAAAATGGCATAATAAAGAGTAACTTTCAAATATCAAAGAATTCTCTTTACGGCTCACATATGTTCTTTGCTTAGATTCTCCATATACTGACTCATTAATCCCACAACAAATAATATATTAGGTCTAGTACATGTCAAGTACCTTATTCTCCATCATTTTTGGAGAGTTTTTACCTCGCACTTTATCGGAGTATTCATGGGATTACAATCTATCATCTTAAACTTTTTTATAATCTCTCTTACATATGACTCTTGAGAGATAAATATACCGTCACTTTATTGTTTTAATTCCATTCCCAAATAATATGACATAAGCCCCGTATCACTTATCCCTAATTGTCTTGCCATCTCCTTCTTAAACTCTTTATATGCTTGTGAACTATTTCCTATAAGAATGAGGTCATTCACATAAATGCACAAAAAAATATATCATCTTTTTTTTCCTGACATAAAGTGCATATTCATGAATGCATCTTAAAAAACCATTCTCATAAAAAAAATTTGTCTAGGTGACTATACCCAACTTGTGGCACTTGTTTAAGGTCATACGATACCTTCTTCAACTGTAGCACCTTATCTTGGTGTGAAAGGAATTGAACTTTTACCTTTAGTTTCTTAGTCCTCAATCTCGTCTTCTCCCAAATATGGAAGAAAATCCTCTCACGTGATGAAGCGAAAAACAAAATGTAACAAGGTCTTTGATAGAAGTGTTGGAGATGGGTCCCTCTCACATGGAGGGACTCCATTCCAACATTGTAGCAGTCCAGGCCGCAATTGCTTTTGTTGAAGCCGCTTGCAGCATTTGTTGAAAAGAAGGAAAAAAAAAAAAGACAGCTGCAAGCCAGCTGTCTTCAGGCGGCGGAGTGCCTATATAAGGCACTCCCTGCTTCAGAAATAAATACAACACAACAGAAAGAAAAAAGAGAGAAACCAGAGCAAATCAAATACTCTGAAGTTAGGAAAAATATTCCTAAAGGGTTGGTGAGTGACAAAATAGTGAAGTTAGTATTTTTAGGTTGGGAAACACCTTGTGAGCCACTATTTTGGTTTTATCTCTGTATACTTACTATTTGTAATAGTGGAAGAAATATTTAGAGTTTTGTCCGTAGACATAGCCCAAAGTTAAGGGTGAACCACGTTAAATATTCTATGTCCATTTTGCTCATTTTATTTTTCCTTTTCACAAAATACACTCGCTACGCCCATCATCGACCAGGACGGAGAATATTGAGACAGAATATTATTTTAATTAAGGCCAAAAGTTTATTTTAAACTTCAATGTTTGCAATAGAATATGACTCAATCTTAACAATTTGAAGCATTCAAATTGAACTCTAACGTTTTCAAAATGTTTATAACATACCCTAAATAAATAGAAAATTTGACGGAGTTAACTCTCTGTCAATTAAATGTCATGTCAATACTGACATTTTTTAATATTTTTAAATACTCCATTGTTGCATAATTAACTGGTTTAAATCAATCAAAAAGTGAGTCTCACAATTACATGGCAACGAGGGCCACTATTTGTACATTTTAGACAGTGTATCCCACTTGTCACGTGACAATGAGATCCATATTTATATATTTTAGACAGTAAATTTCACTTGTCATTTGGTAGTGCAGCATTTACGTGACATTTATAAGTATGTTAATTTTGGCCCACTTGCCCAACTCGATTTTGGTCAAGGTTGACTGGGCCACGGGCCAAAAGTGGTTGGCCCGGATTGTGGTCCGACCATTACTTCAAAAACAACATCGTTTTTGACATTTTTAAAAATATATATATAAGGTGGGCCAGGTTGGCCTAACCTTTACTTCAAAAATGACTACGTTTTATAAAAAACGATGCCGTTTATGACATTTTAAATAAATATATATAAGGTGGGCTGGGTTGATCGGCCAGCGAGCCACTCTAACCCACTCGACCCAGCTCATTGACATTCCTAGACATTTAACTGACGAAGAGTTATTCATGTTAAATTTTCCATCCAATTAAGGTCTATTTTGGATATTTTAAAAACGTTGATGTTCAGCTTAAGCACTTCGAAATGTTATGATTTGGTCTATATTCTATTGTAACCGTTAGATTTAAAAAACAATTTCAACAAGTTAATTAAGGATGATAAGGTTTGCTCAGTTAAGTTCGACCTAAAGGAAGTTAAGTTGATTAGATTTTGAGTCACGTTCAAATGTAGATTAGGTTAGTTGCCCGGAAGTTAAGTTGATTAGATTTTGAGTCACATTCAAGATTAGATTAGGTTAGTTGCCCCATCTCATTTTGATCTAAAGTCAACCAACTTAATCTAAATGGACTGGACTTTGGACTATAATTAAGTTCTAGCGCAGGCAGAGGGAGATCTAGATATATTGGGTTATATGAAAATTCCCCGTACTCTCCCCCGATCGAGATATCCTCTATTTCGCCAAAAACGTTGTAAATCATCCGAAATTTGGAGCATGAAGTACAATTAGACTTATACTTTGGGGGTATCAATATGAATATAATTTTTAATATTCTATTCATTTTTGGTTGGTCTAAAAAATATATATATATAGTTAAAAGAGATCGATCTTTTTGAAATTGTATTTATTTTTTAAAAATTTTCTCAGTTATTATAAATTATATAAGATATCTTGTAATATCAAAGATATTTTTTTAAAATTTTATCAAATTATTTTATATAAATTATTATACGACTAATTATTAAACAAATTTGTATGATTATTCTGTCACAATTTTAGTAATATATTGTAATAAAATAAATAAATTAAAATTTAATAATAGTCATTTTTAATATTTTAAATATCACAAATATTTTCAAAATTTTTAATGAATAATGTCGTAATAAATTTTTTATATTTACCTTACTTTTAAAATGAGAAAAGGAGGTTGATCATGTAGATAGGAACATATCATTTATTTTCACTCATCTACATATTAACAAAAAAATTACATAAACCTCAGATAAAATTAAACAATAAAGTGTCGGAAGACAATAAATGGCCAGAGAATCCCTTAAAGACTAGAGCATTATTGAAGTGGCGGGTCCGTATGTTTTTGCACGCACAGGAGTCAAGATAAGACCACGAAGTCGTCGCGGCGCGTTGCTCGCGAGCCCTTTTCTAACTCTGGTTTGATGTTTGAGAAGTCAACCTCTACACTTTCAAATCGGCATTAGAAGGGAAAAAAGAAGGAAGTATTGCAGTGGGAGCTATGGAGATGTACTTTCCTGATGCGGAGCTGGGGTTGGATCATTTCCTACACAAGCATACGTTGTCATTTGTAGACATGGAAGATCGCCATTCAGTAACTTGCAGTGGTTGTAAGAAACAAGTATTGGGTCGGTCTTATCGTTGTTTTTCCTGTGGATTCTGTCTGCACGAATCGTGCACCAATATTCCTTTTGAGATCTACCATTTTACTCACTCTTGCCCACTAATTCTCGTCATCGCCGACAGCGGAAATTGTGACGCTTGTGGCCAGCCTTGCAGAGGTTTTATCTACTATTGTGGACGTTGTAGTTGGGGTGTGCACTACTCCTGTACCTTGAAAGAACTTCCAAACACTATCACGAACCCTGACGCCCAGGAGCAGATTGAATCTCCTCGTCACAGACATCCCTTGTCCACTGTTGAGAAGATCAGGGAAGATAATGGAGTTTTATGCGAAGTATGTGGAGAGCTCTGTTTGGTCCGATCTACTATGAGTGCTCTGATTGTAGCTTTTATGTGCACAAGTCGTGTGTGGAAATTCCTAAACGACTGTACAGCTTTTATCACAAATGTCGTTATTTCCTCGTGTTGCTCATACGTCGGTCTTATAAATGTGGTGCTTGTACTCGAGCTGGCTTTGGTGTGTGTTATACCTGTAAATGGTGCGGCTTCAAATTGCACCTTAAATGTGCCCTTAGGCTTCCAGGTAACTTTGAGGGTCTTCCACAAATGTGTCATAATTTAATGAAGAAAATAAATTGCCTCAGTTGCAAATTTCCATTAGAGAAACCTTGTTCTGAGCATCTGGTAGAGCTTCAAACTCCACTCCACCGTGAGCATACTCTGTTTCTTTATAAAAGTCCCGATACTAGACGATGCAATGTGTGTCTCGGTGATTGTTCCAGTGGCTTCTTCTTTCGTTGCGACAAGTGCGACTACTATTATGGTCCCGAATGCATTTATTTGAAACAAGTGCACTACTCCTGTACCTTGAAACAACTTCCAATCACCATCACGAACCCTGAAACCCAGGAGCAGATTGAACCTCCTCTTCACAGACATCCCTTGACAACTGTTGAGAAGATGAGGGAAGATAATGGAGTTTTATGCGAAGTATGTGAAGAGCTCTGTTTTGGTCCGATCTACTATGAGTGCTCTGATTGTAGCTTTTATGTACACAAGTCGTGTATGGAAATTCCTAAAAAACTGTACAGCTTTTATCACAAATGTCGTTATTTCCTCGCGTTGCTCATAGGTCGGTCTTATGAATGTGGTGCTTGTACTCGAGCGGGCTTTGGTGTGTCCTATGCCTGTATAAGGTGCGGCTTCAAATTGCACCTTAAATGTGCCCTGTGGCTTCCAGGTAACTTTGAGGGTCTTCCACATATCTGTCATAATTTAATGAAGAAAACAGATTGCCTCAGTTGCAAATTTCCATTAGAGAAACCTTGTTCTGAGCATATGCTAGAGGTTCAAACTCCACTCCACCCTGAGCATACTCTGTTTCTTTATAAAAGTCCCGATACTAGGCGATGCAATGTGTGTCTCGGTGATTGTCCCAGTGGCTTCTTCTTTCGTTGCGACAAGTGCGACTTCTATTGTGGTCCTGAATGCATTTATTTGATTCCCACTATTCAATTTGCGAACCATGGTCATCATCTGCTAACTGTGGTGGATAGAGTATATGATGACGTTGAATGTGATACTTGTCAAAAGAATTGTAAGGGCAAGCCTGCATTTCGATGTCTGGAATGCAAGTTCAACCTCCACCTCCTGTGTGGTCCATTGCCACACACCATTAAACATGAACACATACATCGTCTTACTTTCGAGGATTATATCATTGATGGTAAGGATGAGCAATATTGTTATTATTGTGAGGAGAAAAGAAATCCTCTTCTCTGTGTTTACTATTGCAAAGGGTGTTCATACACCGCTGAAGTAGATTGTGTGATGTCTGAGGTACGTCGATTTGAAACCTTTTACTTGATATTTGGACATCTTCTCAGAACCTTTTACTTGATCTTGACATATTAAGTATTTATCTATCTACTTGTTTTGAGTGTATTTCCAGGTTATAGCATGTCTAAGAGGAGAGAGTGAAGAGACTGTAGTATTAAGGTGCTTAAACAAACAAATCACAAAGAATAACAGAGTGATTATCAGGAAAAATGCACTGGAAAAGCTACAAAACAATGCCATAAATGAGGACTTGAGTGAAGACGAATTGGAGACCGAACCTTCTCTGTTCCTGGATGACGTACTTGAACGTTTGAATGAAGATGAGCAAAACAAGTTTCGGGATAATATCAAAACAATGGTTACAGAATTGTCCTGGCCTACAAAGTATAATGACATGCTTCGTTATAGTGACAAAGAATATATTGAAGAGGAATCCTCTGGGAGTTACAATGACAAGAGTAGTGAAAAATGTTCAGGGAACGAGCGCAGAGAACACGATCACAATATCCCGGAGGTCTCACCGTATTCAGAGAAAGCATTCACACAGCTCATTGTTGGAAATAATTCAATTTTAGAGTTATTTAAATTCCTTTAGAATAGGTCTTAGATTATCTTAAGAATTAGTTTGATTTATGTCACATGTTTAGCAAGGTTATT
>JANIJF010000005.1:13678958-13691271 GCA_024520955.1 Erythroxylum bequaertii
ATACTTCGTTTCTACGAACTGTAGGCTTACGACTCCTCGTTGAACATAATCTCTCAGAAAATGATGTCTAACTTCGACCGTAATCTTTTATTCTTTAATCAATAAAGCAATAAAAAAGTTACAATGCATTATTGCTTGGAGTAGTAAAATCCTCATTACCCATCAGCTTCAAGTAATAGCTCCTAGGTAGTTCTTACAATCCATCATGATCGGTGTATTCCAATACACTAGAATATTGTAATACATCCTTTAAGTAAGGTGGAGTGGAAGACCCTTGTGTTAGAGTCTTCATCCTTCATCCAGTTTAACGTAGACTTTTGTTTAAGTATTGAATTATGGAGCCAAACAATTGCTGATATTCTTGCAATCTCTTAACCTCTGCCAATCTTAGTTTTGCATTATGTGGAGAGTCATAGTAGGCTTTATGGACTTGAACTAACTTCTCCTTAAGGGAAGTTAGGTTTTAATTTCTTCCAAGCATGAAGATCTTAAGAGCACTCTTCACCATTTTTAATTTCTGCATAAACTAATAGGATTTGTAACCCTCTACATTGTGACTCCAACATCAACTAATAAATGCTGAGAACCTTTCCATCTAATTGATGTCATTAAAAAATCTAAAAGGAGTTCCTCATGTTCTGTATTGAACCATCTTTTGTATTAGCATATAGGAGTGATCAGACATTAGATTTTCTCCAAAGTGAACAAGAGAGTTAGGAAACTGATTGAGCCATGTAAAATTGACTAAGATATGTCTAACTTCTTTCATATAAACAGGCTACCATGTTGATTATTACTCCATGATAGTAATTTGCGATTTGAATTTAAATCCACCAGATCCATCTTCATTAAGAAATTAGAGAGTTCCTTTATGAAACTAAAGTTAAACTTCCTGATACTCATGACTTCATTTGAGTTTAACGAGCAATTGAAGTCCCCCAGAACAAGCCAAGGGTTTTGGATTCCCAATTGCACATTTTGCAAATCCAACTAGAGTTTATTTCGTTGAAAACCAAAGTTGAAAGCATAAATAAGAGTTACAACAAAAACAATGCTCATACCTTTCATTTGGCAATGAAAGTGAAAATATTGGTATGATTCTTCTATAGCTTGTACTCTAATCATATTAGAATTATACAGAAAATTGACCATTATAGTAAGAGTTGTGATTAGAAATGGTCTCCTAATTAACAACCAAAAATTTAAAACCAAATAGAGCATGGGTTTCTTTTATTTTAGTTTTAAAAAGGTCTATCAAGCAAGGCTTCTTATCCTTCACCACCTCTTTCACTATGGCATTTTTGTAAGGGTCATTTAATCCTCTAGTGTTCCATACAAGTATTAACATTAACAGGGAAATCCCCTTTGGTTTTACTATTTTGTTATTTTGTTTCCCTTTCTTCCTAACAGTCTTTCTTTTGGTGCTATTATAAAGCATTTTGAATTCTTCAGTTGCTTCTTAATTACTGGTCTCTAGTTTTGGAATATTGCTTACAGGATCAGTCTTAGTGTATTTAGCCACACATTCATTACTACTTGTATTTGCGAGGTGCTTTCTTTCAGCATTAGTTTTCTCTAGGGCCTTTTATTTTATTACAACTCTTATCTTAGCACTTCTATCAGTAGGTTCCAATTGTTCAAGATTATAAGATTCAGTCACTTTTGCATTTGCCACTTCTTCTGCTCTTTTTTTTTGTAGTTGTTACCCAAGTTATAACCTCCATTTCAAGGGTTTTGTGGATCAGTAGAATTAGCAAAATTAGCATTATTCATAATCTCTTCCGCTCTTATATCATCCAGGGGAGTATTGCTATGTTCAAGCTCTAATAATTCTTCCTGCTAACTAGTTTTAAAACTCTTCTAGTAGGAACCCATTTTTTTATAGAATTGTTAGGTTTCTAGGGGTAAGTGAGAGGTATTTCAGTCCTTTCTAATTCACCAAATTTACTAAGCCTTAAGATGGGAAGACTCTCAGGCAATAGAGCACTCTTATGAATTTCAATACATATCTTTGCATAATAAATTCTCTCTCTAGTGATTGTTTGGGAATCCATACAAACTGGTTTTTCCAAGGAACTTGCCAAAAAACTCAATCTCTCTATAGTCCAAAATTCCGTTGGTGAATTATAAAAATTAACTCACAATGGAAGTACATCAATCTTACCTCTATCAAACTCCATACTAGGCCTCCATTTCTAGATGAAGAGAGGCTAATCACCAATGTGCCAGGGTCCTTATTCAATGATCTCATTGAGGTTTGTTTCATTAGAAAACTTAAATAGAATTATAGCATGCCCCTGCAACATTACTTTATCTAATCCTTTTTCCCCGATCTAGCTTTGAACCATGCATTTACTACAAGAAAAAGCAAGGCATTAAGACCAAAAGAACCCAATTAAAGCAGTATACTTGGCCCTAGCACCAGCCTTGAGCAACTCTATAAGAGGGGCTATAACTCCATCCTTAATGACGTTGTGATAATGCTTGAGTGTTCCTTTATTATACTGTGTTTGAAATTCGTTTCACCATCCTCCCATTGGGCTAGGATTTATAGAATCTTTGTTTGCATAAGCATTTCAACTAGCATTTTTCTTAATGTTACCACCTCTAGATTTGACAAAAAGAGCTTCTTTAGATAAAACAGGTAAGTCATCTTTAGAGAGTGAGGATTCTCCTTTCTCCGTTACCAAGTGTAAGGCCTGAGGAGGGCCTTCCATCGAGGTTGAAGCCTCAGTCACTTTGAAGAAAAAGTCAAGCAAAAACTAGAAGCGGGAAGAATTCTTCAAAAAATGTAAAAGAAGAGGGGTATTTTGGTCAATTCAGGTAGAGAGAGGTCAGAGTAAAAAAATTATAGAGAGAGGCCAGTTATTTAATATTATATTATCTCAGTGGATACTTAATTAAACTTCCTACGTTACCAAACCATACAATTATAAGTTACACTAAACAACCCTTTATTCATACGTTAGCTAATGAATGAAATTTGCTCAAATTAGTAATACACTTTAATCAAGGTTCCCGTCTAAACTCTTATGTATCAATTGCTCCATCAAATCTCTTATGTATCAAATTCATTAGGTGAAGACGATTATTTTAGCACAAGTTCCACTTTATTATCTTAAATTCAAGTATAATTACTTACATTTACTCCATTCAATAAATCAAAAACATAAACACTATATATAATTGTCAAGAAAGAGTGCCTTAATTACTCATCCTATTGCTTAACAAATTTCCTCCATCTAATTTCAATTTATAATTAATTAAGGGTAAAAGACATAAACCTCTCATCTAAATTTTAAAAACATTAGAAAAAGTCAATAATCTTTGAAAATTTTGAAAAAAAACTCATTTTAGTTTTCAATGTTTTTTTAAAAAATCTTCTTCTCTTAAACTTAGGTTAAAAAATAATAACAGAATACATGAGTGATGAAATTTACACTTGTACATCAAATATTATTTATATGGCGATTCAACCTAGTTATTAAGTTCAAATCGAACTAACTAAATTTGATTCAAATTAATAATTTATTATAATTATTATAAATTATTAATTTAAATCAAATTTAATTAGTTTAAACTAAGAGCTGATTTGAATTATCATATTAATGACATATAATTTTAGCATATTTGATGTTTATACTATGTGTATTTATCGTTATATTTTAATTTAAGGTTAACATAAGAGACTTTTTTAGAGATTTGAAAAAAAATTAAAAGTAATTTTTGTTGAGAATTTTAAAAGTTAAACTACTAAAGAAGAATATTCTACCCACTAATTAATAATCTGTTGTGATTTAAGAATACTTGAGTCGAACACTACTATTTAGACCCAGTTTCAGCTCACCTGGCTTGCTGATCTGCCTTTTCTTGGAAGCGTTCTCTTGACGTTGACAAGCTGCACTTTAATATAGTGGCCGGCAATCGAATCCAAGCACGCATTTGTCTTTTCTTTGTTTGGTTGCTAATTACACCACCTTCATCCACCACATCAGTTGGACTATTTTCGCAGTAGCCATAAAAGAATTCAGCATAAGCACGTTAGTACATATATAAATAACTGGATGACAGTTTGAACTATTTCGCAGTAGCCATAAAAAACTTTGACCACAAACGCATTAGTATACGCATAGCCGAAGGAATCCTTGTGAGATTCTAAAATTTTGAGATCTATAAATTATAGAAATTTAATACTTAAGATTATTTTAATATTAGTTAATTAAGTTGTTAATTAATATTATAAGTTTAGGAAATGTAGGATCAATTAATTATGATAATAGCAAGAAAATGTTAGGTGAAAATATATTATTTTAATTATTATTATTATTATCACTTAATACTATTTGGTATTCTAATTGTAACTTTTGATTTAAACATTGAATTGAGATTATGCAAGAAGTGTTTAAAATTTAAATGAAATATACACAATTCATAAAAAGACATTAGGAATTGATATTAAGATTAAATATGAGAATTTGACAAAAAAGAATGTGGGTGTTTTTAATTGTCACCACCAAACTCTATTCGATATTTTAGACATAACTTTTGATAAGAATTTCGTATTTAGGTGATTCAAAAAGTTATATAAATTATCTATAGTTCATAAGAGGTATTTAGAGGTAATTCAGACTTATTGATCGACTAATTTATGCTAACAGTCATTAGTCTAAGTTAAAACAAGATTTAATGTTGTAGGATGAGTTTGTAGAGATATTGTTAGACATATTAATGTCCCCCTATTGATCAAATAATGTGTTTGAAAGTATGTATTTAAAATTAATTTTGATGATATTAGTCATCATTTTTACGAGAAATAAATATAAGAATCAACACCACAAAATTGTATCTTTTAAAATATACATTTCCATGACTTCTTTTCTTGAAAGGTACTCGAAGAATATATAAGCACAATTGTAGATATATGTGTCATTATATATCGAGTTGGAAGTCTTATCTACATAAACTGAAGAAGTCGAAATTTATCATGAAGTGGTGGCTTCCTATGTAGTCAATCTATTTGGTTTAAGTTTGAAGCACCTTAAAAAAAAATACTATTTTTTTTTGAAGTTGCAGTGAAACTTTAATTTATATTTTTAAATAATTTCTCTAGAACTTCCATAGGAATTTCATTTTTTTAACCGATATTTTTTAAGAAATAATTAACATCAAATGATGAACTTTTAGAACGGATTGAATGCCAAAAGTTCGATCAAAAAGCTCGCAGGTATATTAATAATAAACTATCATAACCTTTATCCTATGTGAAACCTTAAAATATATTACATATTATAAGAAGGAAAAAGTTATAGTTTTTATTATTATAAATAATAAAGATAAAAATTATGTATTTATTTAATAAACATAATTATTAACAATGGTTAAATAATGACCACTTAATTGATTTTTTTATAAAAAATTATCCTAATATCAAAGACGTAGCAATATATAGGAATTATTTTATGCCTTTTTGTCATGCTTAAAAATATTTTTGCATTTTTCTTAATTAAAAATCAATACGCAAACAAACACGACATCATCTGCGTCGTCATTACGAGGAAACAACAGAAACGGCGATCGCAAGCTCCTTATTCACAAAACCCTTGAGGTTCCTGTCCGAAGAGCCACCGTCCACCACAGCTTCTCTTGCCAAATCCTTCCATTTCTTGCAATTTTTTCTCATCTCCTCACTTATCTCACCACCATCCATAACCAAATCCAAACACCTTCTAATCTCACCTGCCTCAACAATCCCCCCATTCTACTGTTGTCCTCCAACTGATGCAGATTCCTCCCGTCCGTATCCAATTGACGCATTCCCCAACACTTCAACTTCATCTTTGGCTTCCAACATCCAATCCTCCTGCATCCAAATATCAACAAAATCTACAGAGAGAACAAGTTGCTCATCATCTAGAATTTTCATGGTATTATAGATATTGAACTTAATTAAGTCACCATCAAATTCCATAGTTAAAGATCCATCATGAACATCTATTTTGGTTCTAGTCGTTTTCAAAAACGGCCTTCCGAATAAAATCGTAGTGGAGGAGGATGTGTCATCCGTGCACATCTGTAAAATATAAAAATCAGCCGAAAAAAGCATGTTTCCTACTTGAACCAATATGTCTTCTAACACACCTTTCGGGTAAGCATTTGAGCGATCCGCTAATTGAATTACTACGTTAGTTTCTTTAAGGGGTCCAACATTTAAAGATTTATACACATCATATGGCATGACATTTATGGATGCACCTAGATCTAACATAGCTCTTTCAATCCGCAAATTACCAATTTGGCATGGGATAGTAAACATACCTGGATCTTGGCATTTTGGTAGAAGCTTTTTCTTTTGTAAGATGGCTGAAACGTTTTCTCCTAATTGAACTTTCTCATCGAATTTCAATTTTCTCTTTGCCGTACAAAGCTCCTTAAGGAATTTAGCATATCGCGGAATCTGTTTAATTGCATCAAGTAGAGGAATATTTACCTAGACTTTTCGGAAAGTCTCCAAGATTTCCTTTTCTTGTTCTTCCTTCTTCGCTTTTGCTAATCAACTCGGAAAAGGAGGCGGAAGCACCTTGTTTTTTATGAATTTCTGTGTCTCTTCAGGTGGGTGCGTGATTTCGTCCTCTATTTCTCTTTTGGAATTTTTCGGAATTGCTTCTGGTAATTCTTTAGCACTCCGCAATGTGATAGCCCTTGCGCTTTGTCTAGGATTTACCTCCGATTGTGCTATAAAATTACCAAAATTTCGTGCTTCTAGTCGGTTAACAGCAGCTGCAATTTGACTTAACTGATTCTCAAAATTCCTATGTTGATTTTCCAAATTCCGAATACTTGCTTCCGTATTCCGCTGAAACGTCAAAGTGTTAGTGGTTAAAGTATGCACTATATCTTCCAAAGAAGACTTACCTTCGGCAGTTGACGTCATATTTGAATTTTGACGCGGTACGTATGGTTGTCTATATAGCTAAAATTTCATGACTGCTTGTTGCCCTTGAGGATTCCCATATGGCAAGTTCGGATGATCGCGCCATCCCGGATTATAAGTATTGGAGAATGGGTCGTACTTCCTTTGATTTGGCCCAGCAAATCCACCCACAACATTCACCTGTTTCGTGTTTTCTTCCTGCAAAATCGAACATGAACCAATAGAATGTCCTATATTGAGCATATACCACATACCTTAGCTTCTTATTTTCTCATGACCGCTAACTCTCACACCAAAGAAGTGAGGTCATCCAATCTCTTTTCCAATGAGGTTGCACTAACTTCATCCATGCCCTTTGACCCATGTCATGTACGGATTCCAAATTGTTGCATGTTGAAGGCCATATATTGCGGCTATTGGCATTTTGTCTACTAAGGCACCACCACTTGCAGCGTCGATCATGCTCTTGTCAGAAAGCAAAAGTCCTTCGTAAAAATATTGAATTAATAATTGTTCAGTTACCTGGTGGTGCAGACAGCTAGCGCATAATTTCTTGAATCTCTCCCAATATTCGTAGAGTGTTTCTCTTGTATGTTGATGAATTTCGTAAATCTCTTTCCGAATATTGGCTGCTCTTGATGCTGAAAAATACTTTTCAAAGAAAAGTCTCTTCATCTCAGCCCACGTCTGCATGTTCTCTCCGACTGAATAATACAGCCAATCTTGTGCATCATCTTTGAGAAAAAACGAAAAAGCTCTCAACTTAATCTGCTTTTCCGTCACATTAGTCGGCTTCATACCCATGCAAACTACATCAAATTCCTTCAAGTGCTTGTATAGATCTTCTCCCAGTAAACCCCCGAAAATAGGCAATAAGTGGATCATTTCGGATTTTAATTCAAAAGTATTATTATCACCTAAATTCGAGAAATTGATGTAGTGCGGTTATTGTGCGTCAGTTAGCGCAGCTAGTTCGCGAAGAGTGCGGTTGACAGCTATCCTATCCATCTTCTACGTCTCTTTTTGTTGTTTAGTTTGTTTCCACAGTCTTTTCTTGTCTTTTCGATCTCAGCATTGTACTGTAAATTATCTGATTGGTTTGAACGCGTAACGTACATAAACCGTCAAAATTCCTCAGCAACGGCGCCAAAATTTGGTGATGCTGTCGCTTGTAACCAAATATAAGAAAAATCATTCCATTAAAACAAATTAATGTAGTAGCGGTAAGTGGATATCATTCCCACGAGGAATCTTTACAGTAATGAGTTGCGAATTCAAATGAAACAAATAACAAAAGTAAAAAGGGGGTGTTTAATCACGACAATAATAGAAAATCAAAGGGAAAAATGACAAATCAAAAGCAATAATTTAATATGAAAAATTAATGAGAAAATACCTTGGTTTCGGGTCACTGATGTTATCATGCTATTATGGATCCTCGACATAAAATTGCAATCATTAATAAACATTCATTGGGGGAAATTTCTCTTAATTGTAATGACTAGAAACATGTATCCTAGCATTCTTACTAAACAACAACTTAGATACGATCATAGGTATAATTGAATAATAACATTAAGAATCAAGAACCAATGAGCAAGTAAAATACATGTACGACATGCAATCAATCAAGCGAATATCTTCTGAGAATTTTCCAACTCTAACGTAGAGAAGATAATCCTAATTGCTACTTATGATTACCGAAACTGAACGTCATATTTCGTTAATCTAGCGATTGAACCAATTAATCTCTAGTTGCGCACCTAGAAACTAACTAATCCAATTAGAAAGATTAGACTTGAAGATATCCAATGTTTATTAACAACATAAAAAGTATCCGAAACATCTCACCATAATAACACGTAACATAGATCGTTCAACCAAGATAAAAAAATTAGCTACTCATAATTGAATTGAAAACAAAGGAAATAACAAAGCAATATGTCTCCATCCCTGGTCTTTTTATGAAAGACATAAAATCCTGATTGAAAATTTGCAGAAAACGTAAAGAACAGAACAGAAAAGTGAAGTAGCCCAAAAATCCCAAAACTTACGATCCCCTCTAAAACCTAATATGTATGTATATATATGCGGCAATCATCCAAGTCTCCTTCTTAATGCTAATCTCTTTGTTATCTTCTCTTGATTTTGTCCAGATAAGGTGCTCTTCTAATTTCGGTAGGTAACTTCTTGGAAAGATGGCAAGGGAATCTTTAAAGATTGTGTTTTACTTGGAATCAACTTCTGGAATTTTATCTGCAGAATTATTCCATCCTTAAGCGTGCCCATGCTTAGTCACTGAATTTCTGTCAAATTGGGAATTTCGGATTTCCTTCCTTCTTTTGCATCTTTTTGATCCTATTTCATCCCTAAGGTGTTGAAAACTATCTGTGAACAATTATAAAACAATTCCATTAAATTCGGATAATAATTTCAACACCTTAACAATAATTACGCCCAAAATATGTGCAATTTAAATGACTTAACACTCCTTGTCCTTCTGGGAGGGTTGGCTTGTAGATGTTAACTCCCCACCTTGTTGTTCTTGGTTAATAGTTTGTGCCTCTTTTCCTTTACCCAATTCTTGGTAATCTCCAATCTTAAAAACCCTCCCTGTCGGTGCCCATTTTTTTTTTTTTTTTTTCTGGGTGACCAGCTCAGGTTTCCGTTCATATTCTATTCTAACTTCTTTAAATGTTCTCCCCCCTCCCTCCGCTGTATACATTGCTAGTTGAAATGATGTAGGCCAATGATTTTTAAGGTCCATTTCAACACACATTTTAGCATACACTATCCGTGCCATCCGAGCTGTTGGGGAATCCATTAGGAGTGGATGCCCAACCGCACTCGTAATACGACCCAATCCTTCGGTGGTCCAGTACTCAATAGGAATATTAAAAACCTCCTGTTCTTCTCTATTTGAACTCCTTTTCTTCAGAAATAAGGGTTTACCTTGGATATGCCAAGGTCCCTTTTCCAAAACCGACATTACTCCTACTTCAGATTCAAACTTAAACAGAAAGTTATTGAAACTTGTAATTAGAATTTCTTTCATCCCAAACCAATCCAAGATTTATTCAAAGCACGTTGAACTACTGGGAAGGCTGGTCGCTTACCTATGAAGAAGCCAATAAGTGCCAACTTGAAATTGACAGCTCCTTATTTCGCCAGCTCCGGAGGGGGTATAACAAATATTTGATTTTCCTTTGTCTCCGACGGGTAATAGGTTAGCACTGTGTCTGTCGAAGTGTCTGCCCCATTTGCAACAACAACTTTCCACGTTTTGGTTAACCCCTGTACAACTGGGTTTACCTCATCTGATTTCTGTGACACACCACTTGCTTCAGCATCTAGGGTTCTTTGTGAAGAGGGGTGTTTAAGGACAGGTTTGTGAGTCAAGGGTGTTGGGAGATTTAGGTTAGAGTTTTGATTTTGAGGTGGGTTTGGGTTAGGGATTTTGGGAGGCTGGGGAACGATTGTCACCAGAGAGGATTATGCTGATGATGAGGGAAAAAGGGGAACTGGAAAGGTCATGGAGAAGAGTTGCCCAGCCGAAAAATCCTCGAGGTTCTAGAAGCAAGTCACGCCTATCTCACACTCACGCTCTTGCTCGCCTATCACTATTGCTTGTGCCTTCTACATTTCTGCTCGCCTCGCCTCACCTTAAAGATTAAAGGTAGCTTGAGTGCTGCACAAAAGTTCACTCCTGACATTTCCAAAACCTTCAAACTTTGTTTGTTTGCCTTACTGTTCATGCAAGTTTTGTTTCTACATGAATAAATAGAGGTTGACCTAAGTAACAATCTAGTATCTCACAACATCCAACTAAATGTAGTGAAGGAACAACTGAAAGCACAAGTTATTTCTTGAGATTCAAGTCATTTCCTATGTGAGGAAAAAGTTCGATTATTTTTTTCTTTTATCTCAAATTTTGGGGAAAAAACAATATTAAGGCCAAAAGGAGATTCCAAAAATCAAACTTCTGCAAATGGGATCTATCATTATTTTGTTTACCTAATTACTTCCTTTAAATGAGTTTCTATTAAAAACTACAAGTTTTGAGTTCATTAATGTTACTTTTCTCAATCCTTATATCAAATCTACTTCTGTTTAGAAGGAACGTAAAATATATAGAAGTGGAGAAGCAATGCAACAAGTAGAGAAGCAATGCACGTATAATGAAGTAACGTGACACATAATCAATGTCAACGGACGAGATGAATCGTGTAGGGTGCTGAATTAGGGATTTAGGGTTTGAAAGATGAGTTAATTTAGGGAATTTAAGAATTGGGGATTTAAGGTTAAAAAGATTAGTTAATTCAAGGGTTTAAAGATTTTACTAGACCCATGCTAGATAATTGTTTACATAACAATGGGAACCTATGTAAAAAAATTAAAAATTTCATGTAGGAAATATTTGATGGAGGGGTTAACTTTTTGTTAATTCGGGGTCCTTTTAAATGTTTATCAAAATTTTGGGTTGTTTTTAAAGGTTCAGAATGGTTAAGGTCTTAATTAAATTTAAGGTAAAACCCTTGGGTCTTTTTTTTAACCCTTTTACCTATCATGAAAAAATAGGAAACACTTATGTGATGGTTTATCCACAACTGAAGCTGAATTTATAACATTTTCAACAACAATACAAGAAGTCATGTGACTTAGACGATTCTTGGTTAGTTTAGGGTCACTTAAAGCGAGATTGATCTAGTATCAATCAACATTTAACATTCAAAGAGCAGTAGCTTATACATAAGATGCCAATTTTTATTATAAAACTAAGCATATAACTACCAAATATAATTATATGAAATATATAGTTACATGAAAAGAATTAAACATGAAGTATATATCTACAATACATTGGGTATGTGAAGTTATTAAAGATTACGTAGAAATTGAAAAGTAATTAATTGTTATCAAAGATTACGTAGAAATTGAAAAGTAATTAATCAACATTTCATTATGTATGTTCATTTAATGTGTTGTCATATATAAATATAAATATGACTTGATATTCTTTATTAAGTAATAAGAATTAATACTTGATTTTAAACATATATTCTTTTTCGTATGAAGCAAAGAGTTTGTCAGACAAATAAAATATTGGCCTTCTCATATGAGCAATTGAATTTAGTCTTTATGATAACTAGAGAAGAATCATTTTTTAAGTTTACTATTAAGGTGATAATAGAGACATAAAGTAAGAAATTTAAATTGTGAATGTTGCCCTAAAAGATAAGTCAAAAAGAAATTAATTTGGAGTATTCATATGGTTATCACTCTATCTTACATCATTGTTCTTTTCATTTCTTCTTGGCATCTAGCTCTTCAGATGTCTCATTTCTCATTCTACGATATCTTGTTGTGTCTCTACTTTATGCC
>JANIJF010000005.1:13758035-13770114 GCA_024520955.1 Erythroxylum bequaertii
GAGCAATTATATCAATCATCTTATTACATACATTGTAATGTATTTATTATCAATTAAGAAAATTTTATCATCAATCAATTTTCTGTTTAAACAAATTAATTATATAAACAAATAAATTTATTATGCATAGATAATTCACAGCTGTTGAAATTATACATCCTAAATAAGATCATCAAATAAAATTTAATGTTGGGACTTTTTAAAAAAAATTCTTACTTTCAATTACCGATAGAATACACAAAACCGTTGCAAAAAACACTATATTTATCGACGGAATACAATAAACTATCGGTAAATTATTTATGATATTTACCAACCATTCTTCTTCTTTCGTCGGTAATATTGAAATTTTTGTCATTATCTTAACAACGGTTTACCGACGATTACATCTGTCTGTCGATATATTTTACCGACAGAAGGACACATGAAATTTTCATTGTTAAAATTACCTATAGCCGTATCAACGATGCCTTTGTCTGTCGTTTTATTCTGTTAGTAATTATTATTATCGATGGAATTCTTCCATCTACGGTCGGTGAATTCCATTGGTAAACCTTAGATTTCTTGTAGTGTATTAGGTATACCAGTGAGCTAAGCTAGGCCCAACCTAATTTTTTCAAGCTTAACCTAATTAAGTTTAGACTTTAGATTGTCCAATTAGATTGAGCTAAAATAATATCAATTTAAAAAGTATGCCAACTCATTGACCAAAATAATTTTATTTTAATAAATTATATCAAAATGACATTGTTTTGTTCTATTCAATTTAGGTCATTCAAGTCATGTTAGATTGGTCCTTCTAAGTTTAAACTTGAATTGAAGCGTGACCTACTCGAATTAAATTTAGGTCAAGCCATTTTCTCGATCCTTATACCTCGTAGGTTGCACCTTTAACTCCTATAGTATGGATATACTTGGACAAGGAGTTGGCCAAAAGTGCTCCAAAACCTCTACATGTCCCAATATAAGTCACTTAGTCGACCACCTCTTAAGTTAAAGTTACTAAGGAGAAAAGGAAGGCAACCAGGTCTAAATTAGAGCAATATATCCTAATGGGATGCAAAGAATAAAGATTTAGTTCATGATAAGGCCATACTTGTAGGGCAGACGAGTCGAGGTCTAGTCCTAAAAGACATCAAAAGATACGGCGATGTCTTTGTGTCCCTCCTTCAGAGACATTGCGATGGAAAAGTTTCTCTTACGTTGGCAATTCTTTAGACTTGATGGTGTTGTTGGCCTTTCTGTCATTCTCGAAACACCTTGTTATTGATGATTTTCTAGGTTCAACAATGTCGTTACTCTTTTTGCTAGTGTGAGAGTTTCCTATTATTGATGAAACATATCTACAAGTCCCTTGCTTTGTCCTTGTAAATTGACGACTATGACATCCACTAAATTGATCTTGTTCACTTTTCTACTAGGAAGCTCTCATTATTGTTGATCTTCCCATTGTAAAATCTTCAAAATTACTCATTTTAACTTTGGCTTAATCAAATTTCACAGAAGGTGCCAATTGATATTGTACATACCTGACTTAATGTTGAGTACAACCCTATTTAATTGATTGTTTGACGTTTACAAAACAATATTGGAAGTTTCTTTAACGTTAGTATTTCAATGGTTAAGTTAATCACCAAAAGTTGAGAGAAAACAAGAAAAATTGAAGTTCAAGTGATCCTTTTCCTATTTCACGATTTCTTTTTATCTTTACGTACTTGAGGGTATGTGGTGATGAGTAGAACTGCCGAGCAACTCTCAACACATAGTCAGGTCTTGGATTTCCGATGTGAGACACACAGTACGCAAGAAGCAACAAAAGGAGACTTGTTGCGGAAAGGAGGGAGATGGCGACACAGGATTCAAGAAGTGAGTCTTACACTCTTACTCCTTTCTGACAAATTGTCAAATTGAAGATTAGGCCCACAATCCTTACATAAGGGCTTGTATTTCACAAATAGGATAAAGCAATAAATGATCCGACAGAAGTATGGTCCTAAATAGTCGATCCTAAGGAAATGGTGAATAGCAGGTCCCAAGTTCAGACATTTATTAAGGAAAAATGGTCCAACTATTATGACCAAAACGTACCATAAGAGTAGATATTTTATCCCAGAATTATAAAAAAACTAAAATTCCACGTGTACATCTTAAAGACAAGAAATATTTAATATGTTTCGTTATTAAAAACAAGATAGTCTTTTTTTTAATTTTAGCGAACTGACGCCTTCAACCTTTTGACTTGAACCAAAGAGTTGAGGTCCCATTAAACTGCCTATGATTGGGGAGTTTGGAGCTAAATAGGAAGTGTCTCGCTGAATCTAACCCGATAATTAAGGTTAGACCTCCTGGAAACAAGTAAAGGGTTTAGGTCAAGAACTATATAGCCGGATCTAACGTGCAATTAATAAAATATGTTATGGGGACTTATGTAACTTTTGAATGCAAGGAGCTTATAAGAACTGATTTTGACAATGAGCAGGCACGATGGTAAGTAAATCAGACGGACCTGTTCTCGACTTAAAACAGTAGAATGAACAAAAAAAGAAAATTCACCTAATAATAATTTTTATTATAAACATGTTTTTAATAAACGATGATATTATGTTTTTGCAATAATCAAACCATAACTAAAAAACATCGGGGTCCCTCGCTCTCGCTTTCTAACGCCTACACACTCTCATTCTTACCTCGATCGCTCTCTCTCGCTATCTGTTTCTGGGATACACCAACATGGGTCATCCCCTCCTGCTTCTGCTCCTCCAGCTCCTCCTCCTCTCTCCGGTCAGCGCCGATGACCGTGCAGTTATCGTCAAACTCGCCAAGTCCATAAGCCCATTACCAGCCGGCTGGTCAAGAATCGCCTCCGTCGGGTTCTGTAATTGGGACGGCATTAGGTGTGATTCAACCAAACAACGTGTCGTTTCCATTTCTCTGGCTCGCCGGAATCTACGTGGCTCTCTTCCTGGTGAAATCTCAACCTTGTCGGAGCTTCAGTCGTTGTCCGTCCAAAACAACATGCTCTCCGGCGATATACCCTCCCTCGCTAATCTCACTAACCTTGAATTCATTTTCCTTGACTTCAACAATTTCACCTCCGTTCCTGTCGGTTGCTTTCAGGGTCTCACGAGTTTGCAGACTTTGAGTATGGGGAACAACGTAAATCTTGCTCCTTGGCAACTTCCCCTCGATCTCGCTGCTTCCACGACTCTTACTAATTTGACGGCTAATGAAGCTAATGTCTTTGGGTCGATTCCGGACATTTTTGGGTCGTTGCCAAGTTTGCAGAATTTGAGATTGAGTTACAATAATCTGACGGGTGTTTTGCCAGCTTCTATGGGTGGTTCTGGTATACAGAACTTGTGGTTGAATAATCAACAGATGGGTTTAACTGGTAGAATCGATGTGCTTGCTTCTATGACCCAGTTGGTTCAGGCTTGGTTACACAAAAATCAGTTTACTGGTCCAATTCCTGATCTTGTTGAATGCAAGAACATTTTTGACCTGCAACTGCGAGACAATCTGCTCACTGGAATTGTTCCGGATTCTTTGATTTCGCTTCCTTCGCTCCGCAATGTCTCTTTGTCAAATAACAAGCTGCAGGGTCGCAACCCTGTGTTTCCTAACTCAGTCAAGGTTGTGAATGATGGTACCAATAATTATTGCGCTGCTCCTGGAGTTGCATGTGATCCGCAAGTCGACATCTTGCTTGCGGTTGCTGGGGGTTTTGGTTACCCTGTGTCTCTGTCTGATAAATGGGGAGGTAATGATGCTTGTGATAGTTGGCCTTCTATTACATGTGATGCAGGGAAGAAGAATGTTACTATTGTGACTTTGTCAAAGCAGGGTTTACAGGGGACGATATCACCTGCGTTTGGAAATCTCACTACACTGCAGAACTTGTATCTTAATGACAATAATTTGACTGGCTCCATTCCTGATAGCTTGACGAAATTGCCACAGTTGCGCGTCCTTGATGTTTCCAACAACAATCTATCTGGTAAAGTCCCAGTTTTTCCATATACTGTGAAATTTATAACTAGACCGGGGAATGCTCTTTTAGGTACTGAAATTAGCCCTGGTGGCAGCCCGGGATCACCTGGTAGTGGTTCTGGCAAACCCAGTGGAAGCTCAAATGGCACATCAGGGGGTGTAATTGCTGGAATCGTTATTGCTGCTGTCGTTTTCCTTGCTGTTTTGGCGTTTTTGTTGTATAAATGCATGAAGCGGAAAAATAAGTTTGGGAGGGTGGACAAAGGTAATAGAGGGAACGCCATGGTTAAGAATGGGGTGGAGGATGGTTTTAAAGGTCGTATTGAAACTCCTAGTGAGTTTCGGAGTTCAAGTGTTAGTGGTGATAGTGGCCATAAGATTCTTGAGGGTGGGAATGCGGCAATACCCATTGAAGTTCTTAGACAAGTGACAAACAATTTTTGTGAGGATAATGTCATTGGAAGGGGTGGTTTTGGAGTTGTTTACAAAGGGGAGTTGCATGATGGGACTAAGATTGGGGTTAAAAGGATGGAATTCTCTTCGATGGGCACCAAAGGTTTGAATGAGTTTCAGGCAGAGATTGCTGTGCTTACCAAGGTTAGACACAGACATTTAGTTGCCCTGTTAGGATTCTGTACGAACGGCAACGAGAAGCTCTTGGTCTATGAGTATATGCCCCAGGGTACACTAGGACAGCATTTGTTTGAATGGCATGAGCGTGGTTTGTCTCCACTTACATGGAAACAACGTGTTACAATTGCCTTGGATGTGGCAAGAGGAGTCGAGTATCTGCATAGTTTAGCTCAACAAAGTTTCATTCATAGAGACTTGAAGCCTTCAAACATTCTTCTAGGGGATGACATGAGAGCTAAAGTGGCAGATTTTGGTTTGGTTAGAAACGCACCCGATGGAAAGTATTCAGTGGAAACACGATTGGCAGGCACATTTGGATATCTTGCTCCTGAATATGCTGGTAAGTAGCTTGCCACATATCTATCTTTGTTTTTATGCCAATTGCAATTGTTAATGTGGTAACCTATGATGCATAGTTCATTTCAGCAAAGACATGAGACTTCAAAAGGTAGGATACACCACATTGCGCATGTCTCATTGAGAAAAAACATGAAGTTAGGTATAATTTTTAAAAACAATATAACCGGAATTGAATTCCAGAATGTTGCATTACTGTAATTCTTCAACAAAGGGAGAGAGCTAATTCATTATTGTTCAAAATCCTGCTACACCTTGCGACACAATGATATAAGACTTAACTCATTATGGTTTGGAGTTCTTACTTGACTTCGTATTATATTTCCATGTTCACCTTAAATATGTGAGACAATTTTCTAAAGAATTTTTAAACCTTTCCAAATTGGTCAGAAGTTTGAAAGCAACCTCAAATTATTCCTTTCGTATTGGGGTGGGAGGGGTTTGAAGGGATGGGCTTGACAATGTGAATTCTTTTCTTACTGTCCTTGAAGTCGTAATTTTTTGCATGTATCAGCATGACTTTGTTTTTCTATCGCATTGTGTTAATAATCTTCCATAACGTAACGCTCTTTATCTGGCTACAACTTTCAGTCTGTTGTTAAAATGCATTTTCTTTCTTTTATTGTTCTGTGTGCATTTATACTCGGTTTGTTTCAATCCTTAAATTTCCAAAACTATGCTCTTTTGGCCTTGACGAATTTTGATGGACATTTTGCTTTCTTATTTCTTGTTGATTTGGTAATGATTCTTGTCCTTTCAGCTACTGGAAGGGTGACGACAAAGGTAGATGTTTTTGCCTTTGGAGTTGTTCTAATGGAGATGTTAACTGGAAGAAAAGCCCTTGATGACACTGTGCCAGATGAGAAAGCTCATCTTGTCACTTGGTTCCGCAGGATCCTAATAAGCAAGGAGAACATTCCCAAAGCACTTGATGATACTCTTAACCCCGATGAGGAGACCTTAGACAGCATTTATAGAGTGGCTGAGCTAGCAGGACATTGCACTGCTCGTGAACCGTACCAAAGACCTGATATGGGGCATGCTGTCAATATTTTGAGTCCCCTTGTTGAACAATGGAGGCCTGCTAGCCAACAAGAGGAAGAAAGTTATGGAATTAACCTTCATATGAGCCTTCCTCAAGCCCTGCAAAGATGGCAAGCTGATGAAGGTTCTTCAATTACGTTTGATGGTACATCCTATTCTCAGAGTCAGACAAGTCTTCCCCCAAAACCGTTTGACACATTCACTTCAAACGATGCCCGGTAGCAAGTGGAAAGCATATAAGAATTTTGAAGAGAAGAAAGGGGAAAAAGGTAAACATTCCCATCCTTTCTGATTCTATGGATTATCCATAGAGATCATAGGGATCAACAGAGTGTCACGGTTTCACATTATTGGTTGGTTTTATATGTTTTCTTTTTTCTTCCATGATCTTAACCGGTCTAAAGATGCGGCCTTAGGGTTAAATCTGATATCTATTGGATGCACAAAGCTAACCAATTGATTTATTACATGAGGTGGGAGAAGGGATGCTACATAGGCAGCATTGTTTTGATTTGTAAAACTTAGCTATAGATTGCTACTCATATTGTCTTTTGGCATGGAAATATTATATATTCTTTCTGATATTCTTATTGATGTAGTCGTTCAACCTGAAGTAACTTTTGTGTTTGCTCAGAATCACAAGACCAGCAAATATCATGAAGATGAGTTGGGAGTGTGAGAGTGTGTATGTTTGTTTATTAGGATGTGTGGTCCTTGTGAATTAGGTAGGATAGAAACTAAAATGGGTTGAAAGTCGGTACCTTTTATGACTACGCGCATATGTTGTAGGGACCTTTACCATATTATACTTACTAGTCGATATATGGCCTTCTTTAATTTCGTTGATGCCAGTTGACAGTATTGAATGCCAAATCGAGGCCTTCAATCATCATAAATGTTGCAGTGGTTGGTCGAGGGTCATTGATAGTCTCAGGCTGCCTTGTTTCTACAATATTCAACTAAAGATGAAAAACAAAAAATGGGACTGTAGGCTTTATTTTGCTATCTCTGAATAAAAAAGAAAGAAAATTATATTATTTTGCTACTTATTGGATCCATTTCACTTGCAGGTACGCTTCTCTTGTAAAGTTTGTGCCACCAATCTCCGTATAATAATAGGAAGATACCAACTAGGCCAGGTTTTCCATTTATGTAGTGTAAAAGTCACCTCCAATTGATTTCATTTATTTTCTTACAATATATCTATTATTTTAAATTATTAAAAAGCTGCTTTATAATTTTAAATTATATTAACACAAACAAGCATATGATTGACTGTTGTGTATGTGAGTGACAATAATTTTCATTAATAATTCAATAAAATATTCTCTAGGTAATTCAAAATAATAGAAGTGCAATTATAATCTTGAATCTTTTAAATTGATATAGATCGTAAGTCATGGACTTTGAATAAAATCTTTTACAATGTGCGAACTGCGAAAACTTCAAAAAGAGGGGAGCAATTAGCCACATGCATCCATAGACAAGGAGAAGAGAACGAATGATGCTGTTGTAAGCTTGTTGGATTGGATCCTTGCAAAGTACAGATCTCATTGTCAAGTATGACAAGCCGAGTGAAAATTTTGAAAAGACCTCCTTGAAGATTTAGAAAACAAAATGGACAGAGATAATATGCAATTAAAATTAAAAGGAAATTTGAAAGCGACTGAAAAGCTAAACAAGATTTTGAAAGTCACAGCTTACCAAATTCCACAAGGGATTTCCAAATTTTAATTACAGCCACGCCTGCACGATTCTAGGCCAAATAGTTACACATCTTCTGCTACAAGGAAATGATCCAAATTGTTGATACCTGCTCCTCCAACTAATAACTATACCTTTATTATTATTATTATTATTATAGCAGAAAACGTACAAGATACAGCTAGGACAAATCCATTTGCGCGCTACTCTTGAGAACATGACTGAATTTACCATTAAATGGCTAGGGACCAAGACAGTTTCTTGTTTTATATATATACAAGAAGAAATTTTGTGTATATATATAAGGCTCCTTAACATAGGTAGTGGGCTTAAGGCTGAGTTTAAAAGTTACAGTTAAGATGCTGACTGCTGTTACAAGGTCACACCTACAAAACTTGCAAATATAAAAGTCGTAAGACTAGACGGCCCAACTTAACAATTCTAAAGTTGCAGTGACGAACAAAATTTATCCCTTCCCCTTTCACGTTATTCCTTGGCAGAGCCAAACAGATGAGAGTTGTCACTTCACTAAGTTCAGTGGAGCGCTTTCTTCTTGCTGAAACCGTAGTCAATTGTAGACAAAGCAGCAGAAGCCCCAAATATAATTGAAATAATAAAATAGGGCAACTGAGGGCAAATGCTAAGGTAGGCGTGGCGTTTGCAACTATATAATAACTACAGATAACAACTCCAGAATGTGTTCCCTAGTAAGCAAAAACAGGGACGTTCCAAATTCAACTCCTTTATCTAAAAACTGTGGCATTCCCATGTTACGACCTCATGTGACAGCCAAATTAGCATTACTAAAACTGAACGGCATTGGGTCATAAGATTCACTAAAAAGTAGCTGATATTATTCCACGCTACAACTGCAACAAGTCAAAAGAACTGTTGCATCAGCTCCAGTTTTGTCTCTTAAGATTTAACCCCCCCTAACCATCGTCATTACGACTGCAAGTTGTTTTATCGACCTCCAGACTGGGATTTTCATATCTGAATCACTTTACAATTCTAGATCATTACATGCTAACTGGGGGCATCCAACTCGCCACTTGAACACCAAGTGCAAAAAGTCGTATCTGGACTTCCAATTTAATTCGCCTTGCCCTGACCAGAAGTTCACAAGGTAAAAAAAAGAATGTAGTTTTGTGGAGCTTGTAAAAAGCACAATGACCATAACTTTAGCCATCGATAACATCACAGATGAATAATAGCTTTCAGCAGTAGGCCAAACAAAACTTTGAAGTTAAAGTTGGAGCAAGAAACTATACTTTTTAGGCTATTGATCAACTTATGCATAAGACCACTAACTTATATAAATGTACAAGCTAGAAAGTCAAGAAATAAATACACGTCGAGAGCCATATGGAAGTCAAATTAAAGCTCATACTATGCCCAAACGTTCATCAGGCTTAGAAAAACTAAGCTTAAGGAACAAAAACCAGCTCTTCCCTCATGAATGACTTTGAAACTTCTACTACTTGGCATGATGAAATAATTTCGATATTCTGTCCAATGCTCAAAATCAAGGAAGGGTTAGGAATTGATCAAGACCGGATAGAACGAGAAAATGAGACTCCCTGTCTAATCAGACTCTTCATCGCTGGCATTAAGTCCTGGTTTCACAAAAACGCAAGAACTTTTTAATGGAATGGAGGCAAAACTTTAAGATCATGAGAATTGCTTCAGATTATAAACTAAATGATGAAGGACTTCTACTTATACCAAGTTCTAAACCGATAATGATTCAAACACCATAAAGATATTCTCCCCTGGCAATTTGAAATATTGACTCTGTAGCACAAGTGCAAATGAAACATATTGAATTTGAAGTGCAAAGCATACTACCAGAAAGAGGAAACACACATGCACCGGTTATAAATTGTCTTATGAAATCATAACTGAGCAAAACCTTATTACTATTATAATGATTTTTCGGTACTTTGCTTTCATAAACCGTAAGTTCAACAATGGTAGCAAATATATGTAACTATTGCTTTGTGCAGCGTAATCTAAAGGCAAGCTGTGTTTGACATAACCATATCTTGAAAAAGTCTATAGAGGGATTTTTTTTTTTCTTATGAGTGGCTTTGCCAATTGACTGGAATCGAAAGCTTAACACAAGTCAGATACATTCAAAGAGAGGCCTTATTTTCCACCGTTAACAAGCTTGCTTGACACAGCAAACTAGCAAAGTCATTGGTAAAAGAAGGCACAGCATATTAGACGAAGACCTGAGTATTTGTATCCTTGTTCTGCAAAACACCCAACTATGGGCAGATGTAACTGCCACTCTAAATCACTAAAAAATAGCCATTGCAATTCTAACTACCAAAATATTATCCAAAATGAAATCACTATAAACCAAACATTAGCACATATAGGGAACAATATAGACTACTAAGTGCGCCCATTTCAACACTTGCATAAGTTGAAGCAATTTAAATTCAAGAATAACATACATCAAATTCTTGATTTCAATCCCAAAATAAATATTCTACATCAAATCAAGCTAAAGTAAGCAAAGCCATACCGATCTACTAGTGTTGAATATTAAGCATGGACTTGGCCTCAGTCTGTTCCTCCGTCAACTTATCACTAGCATACTTACCCAGCAACTCCATCTTCTTCTTCTCCAACACCATCCTTTCAATCTCCTTCTCGTCTGGCAGTGGCACGTGCACAACAAACTCCCTCTGCTTCTCGTTCCTCTCCTTCTCCTTCTCCCTCTCCCTCCTCTCCTCCTCCACCACATCTTCCTCCTCCTCAAACAACACTTCTGCCCCCACACTAACCACCTCCATCGCCCCTCTCCTCGCCTCTCGTCTTATCTCCTCCATCCTTCGCCACTCCTCGACCGCGGCCCCCCTCATTCTCTCTTCTGCGGGCCCCTCCACTCTCTCCAGCACTCCATCTTCATCGTCTCTATATCCATAATAACTTGCATCAATCCGTTTATATATATCATACCTCGTCTTTCGCTTCCTCAGCTCTGGAGGCTTCTCAAATAGTTCACGAACTCCTGGAAGCTTCTTCGCCGCTCCAAAATAACGGTATCCGGGTCCGCGTCCGCTAGGGTTTGGGACGTCCACGATATTTCCTTCTAAATCCGTCATTTTTGGTGCGTGCTTCGCATAGTTAGGACCCCCGAGCTCAACAATCCGACGTTCCCAGTGCGTTTTCTCGCGAATGAGCTTATTAATCTCGTCGTTCAAATCGCGGAGTCGGTGCTCTCCAAGACCTTCGTTCTGAATCTCGGCGACCTTCCGGCCAATTTCCCGCATGATCTGCTGTCGCCACTTGTCCGCCTCGGCGAGGTCGCGGCATTCTGACGCGAGATAGGGGCGGCGTTCCTTGGGCTTCTTCTTCTCCTCGGCTTTGAGTGCGATGAAGCGATTTAGCATCGACTGTGCTTTCTCTTCGTTACGAGCCATGCTGTTTCGCTTTCTGTAGCCGTAAGATTAGATACAACGGCGGTGCTATCTATCGGCTCCGGCGAGTGGTTAACTGTATCTCTTTACGCGAGGTCCCGTGTTCTAAGCTAAACCCTTGTCTTTCTTCCCTGGATTTCTGTAATTTAACGTTTACATGAATTATTAAAAATATATAAGGAGATTTTATTTTAGTACGATAAATCATTTAAATCATAAAATATAATCACAAATGAAGGTAAATAAGATTTACATAACAAGTTATATAGATAAAATAACATGTTTAACTGAGATGATTTAAAAAGTTAACACTTCTAAAAGTTTGGATTTAAGGTAATTTTTAGTCTAAGATGTTAGGGTTCAACTCACCCCATTAGCCACTTAGAAAAAGATTAAACAAAACAAGGTTTTAGTATTTAGATATTATCTAATATGGAACCGTAACAAGGAATATGAACTATAGAGAACGTGGAGATGTATGTTGTTCCTTTATCCAACTTTGTACAATCAGAATCAATTCATTATATGTTATGTCAAATTTCATCCTTATTAGATTTATAAGAAATAAGCGAGATTTTGGTACTTTACACTAAGTCATTTCTTGTACTTTTCACGATTCTTCTTCATGGGTCATTTCTTTTATACAAAAATAACACTTGGATTCCTTCTTAGTGTTTGGTTAGGCGAGCATTTCACCCTTCCTCTTCTGCTTGGCTTGATTCTTAAGAGGCGTTTGGTTTAAGGGTTTGAGAATAAAAGAATTGAATAATTACAAAAAATAGTATTTGTTTTGGAGTTTTCAATTATAAAGGAATGGATTTATTCCATTAAATTTAGGAATCTATTAAACCCTCCAAAAAAGGTGGGTATCAAGTTTTCATTCCAATCTAATAGTTACTATTTACACCGACGGAGCCACA
>JANIJF010000005.1:14026316-14039401 GCA_024520955.1 Erythroxylum bequaertii
ATAATAATTTAAAAAAATTTTAAATTAAAATGTAAAGAGATAAATAAAGAATATAAATTTTAAAAAATATAATTTATTAATTAAAAAGTGTGAGAATTGAAAAGGAAAATTTTGATTAAAAATTCAAAAGATTTATGAAATATAAGGGAACCAATTCAAAATTAGGATTGGAAATGGAGCTTCTACTTACTTTTGGTTGAATCCTTGCACCCAATAGGTATCCTCCAGCATCTCTCCACTGTAAGGGCCATTAATGGATCTGATTTGAAATTGAGAGCCACAGTTTCCGAGGTGATTCAGAACAACACTTGGTGCTGGCATGAGTTAATTGGTGATACCCTGGGCTTCTTGGAACCACTCCAATACCAACCGATTAGCACTCAACAGGATAGCTTGGAGTGGCTAGCTGGCTCAGCGAACAGAAAAGTCTACACTAATTCCTCTGCGTATTCCTTTTTAAGACCACCCTAACCAACTACCCCTTGGCATACCCTAGTTTGGTTCAAAAAGAACAATCCAAGATGCTTTTTCATCCTTTGGTTGGCTTTCTGTGGAAAATTACAAACTCGAGACAAACTATCTTGTCTCCTCACCCCTAATCATTGCTCCTTATGTCTCAGAGACAACGAATCAATTGACCACCTATTCTTTGACTGCTTGTTTTCCAAATCTGTTTGGACTTACACCCTCTCCTACTTTCATATCCATCTTCCTTCCCAACTTAACCTTCATACTATTCCTGTTTGGTTTAATAATCCCCATATCCATATCGGAACCTTTACTACCAACATTTTTCCAATTATCCTTTCCTTGACCATTTACTCTCTGTGGAAAGAAAGGAATGCCCAGACTTTTAAAGATGAAACTATGGGGGTGGATGGCCTGAAAGCTAGAGTACTCACCCTTGTTCAGGAGCATCTAAGAGCAAACACTAAGGGAAGGCTAAGGTAGGAGAGTTTTTTCATTAACATCCTTTTGTAGGTTTTTTTAGCTTCAGGTCAAAATTTGGTTATTTGGGTGCAAGGTCACAACTTTTTTAGGAGAGCTTCGACCGTCATCTGGAATGGGAGCCAAGCTTCTAGGTACATTTTTTCAAGGCACCAGTCGGCAGCAGCAGATCACCCGGCATCAAATTCAGCGAAGCAAAGATCAAAGTCTTTCAGCTATTCATCAAGGGCATTTCTTATTAAATCACAAGAGTCAATTTCGGAAGCACATAACTTACAAGTCATGAATTCTGTTTTTGTTATATGTAGGGTTAGTGGGTTGCCTTTTATGTGCTAGACGAGTTTTGGTATAAATAACCAGATGTTGGGTTAGTGGGTTGCTTTTTACATGCTAGATCGTTGTCTATAGAACAAGTCATAATGCGTTGTAACAAATTCAGCAAACCAAGGATCAAAGTCTTTCAGCTATTCATCAAGGGCATCTTTCAACATCAGCCCTCACAAATACCGCAGGTAGACCAGATGCTAGTAGCTGCAATTCTATTCTTTGAGTCTAGCATAGCAGATCAGCGAGGCAATTGTTCACGGGACCAGTTAGTCTAAATGATTGGTAGCCTCTGTTATAATCTTTGCTCTTGAGTTACTGCTGATTGTTTAAGTCTTAGGTCCACTTGGGAGCCTTATGTCCATCAGGTTTTATAGTGTATCGGTGCCATTAGGGAAGGTTTTTCTAGCTTATCTTTTCAAATTAGGGGCTCTCTTATGCCTGGTTTGAGATGAGTTGTATAACTATCTCTACCCTTGTACATATCCTTTTCGTCTTCATTAATCTTATTTCTGATTTACCAAAAAAAAACAATACATTGTATCAAAGCAAAAAAATTAAGTGAAAAAGAGGAAGAAATTTATGATGGGTCCCATATGCTCTAAAAGATGGTAGGCCCCACATGTTTAGAAGATGAGAGAAGGGAAAATTTTATGGTGGGTCCCACATCCTTTAAAAGATTTTGGGTTCTACATGTTTAAAAAGATGGTTAGGTTGTTATTTTAACCAGTTTGATAAAGAAAACAAGTTGGATTATTAATTAACCGGTTAATTTTTCATCATAAGGATTTAGTAATACGAATCAAGCGGAAATTAGGCTTGTATTTACTTAGATTGAATTGACTGGTCTCATCTAGTTTTTAAAACACTGCAATTATCTTCTAAATGGGTTGTTGAAACTCAATTCCTTTGGCCAATGTTGGAAAGTATGTGATGAGATGGTGAGAATTGGGGTTCATCCAAACACATATACCTTCAATATTCTGACTAATGTTTTCGATAATAGTGGAGATGTTAGGGTGAATAAGTTTATAGAAAGAATGGAAGAAGAAGGTTTTCAGCTAGATATTGTAACATATAATGCACTAATTACTACTTACTGTAGAAAAGGGAGATTGGAAGATGCATTCTATTTGTATAAGATCATGTACAAAAGGAATGTTTTGCCATATTTGGTTTCATATACTGCATTAATAAATTGCTTGTGTAGAGAAAGGAAGTTAAAAGAGGCTTATCAACTATTTTATAGGGACAACCATTGAAATCTTGTAACTCACTAAACCCCTTTTTGTAGAAACCCGATTTCTTTCTTTAATTAAAAAGAAAACTTATGATTATCTAATAGTATTCCTTTTTAAAGATTACAGGCCATTTACAATAAAGAGTCTTCTAGAAAGAATCTCTAAGCTTGGTTATGTTTTTGATGAGGAAATCTATAGTGAACTCATCATTTCTCCATGCAGAATTGATTCTGGAATAGATGCATTACTCTTTAAAGCTGAGATGGTTCACAAATATTTGAAACCTAACATTGTTGCATATAGGGCTCTAATAAGCTACTTGTGCAGAATAAATTGTAGCTATGAAGCTTAAACTGAAGCTTTACATGAAGAAATGGTTTGAAATAATATGTTGTTAGACACATAAATTTACAGGGCATTAGTGCAAGGCTACTGCACTAATGGGAAGATCTTGGCATGTAAGTTGCAAGCATGGAGCATGAAAAAAGATCAAAACTTGAAATGGGAAATTCATTATATAGCTCTTTTTTAGCGACAACAATGGCGATAGGGCAAAGGAATCAGCGGAGACATCAAGCTTGTCCTGGAGGTAATCGACTAGCTAGCGGGCTTCCTCGAGAGTTATGGAGGAGATTTCTGCATTGAGCTTCAATCTTCTCCAGAACAGAGATGACGAAGACTGGGTTAAGACGGTGACGATGGTGGTGAAAATAATTACTTGATTTTTTCAAATTTATTAAATTATAAAAATAATTACATGAAAAGAAATTTTAAACACATGGTAGCCATGTGGTGAAACCATTAATTTGATAGGGTATGCCATGTCAGTGACATTAACAAAGAATTTAAGGCTGAGCTATATTCATAATAAATTGAAAGTTTAAGCATTTTTAATGTCACTTTTTAAAGTTTAGGCTAGTATTGAAAAATTGAGTAAAGTTTGTGATTTTTATAATTAATATTTAAATACTTCAAAATTTTTAAAAATTTAAATAAATATTTCATTTAATATGTGTGACTCTATCATATAATGTTGTTAATAAATAATATGAAGTATAAGTATTCATCCTTTTAATTGTACATCTAATACATCATATGCATAAGATTAGTGATTTCTTCCTTTTAATTTAGTCATCCTTCAACTTAACAAGTTTTACATGTCTCATACAATTCATATTTAAAGGATACATATATCCTTTTATAGAATTTTATGATTGTCATTATATTGATTTAACCAATATGACACAAAAGGATAATTTTGATTTTCTAACTTTGTATTCTTACTAATTATGTTAAGGATAAGTCTTTCTTGATCCATTACATACAAACTATTACATAAACTGAGATCAACTACTTTTACTCAACAAGCTACGTCTTATGATGCCTTAAATATTATAGTAATTTTAAATTCAAATTTGTATCAAATACTCAAAAACATGAATTAGAAATATGTCTAATCTCTGTCATATCATTTGTTAATAGGAAAGTCATGCTTGTTCTTTGCATAGCAACTATTACTATACTATAGCAAATATCTTTAATTGTAGTCCTTATTTATGCTTTTAGTAGGCTAAATTTAGTGGAACAATTCTGTCATGGTATTTTACCTTTTAGTTATATCCTATGAAATTAATTGTATTATGCTATTATGGTTTTTGCATCCATCTTACTTGATACTTTTAAATTTTGATGAGAAATTAATCAATTTTAAAATGTCATAACATATTCTTATATATAAGACATTGATGTATCTCTTAAACTTTGTCACTAAAATTCCTCAACAGGAATTAACAACAATATTTCATAATAGACATACAACTTTCCTTCTATTCTTTTTAAACACTCTTTGAGCTATCATACGTCTAAGAAATTTGTTTTTTTAATTTAAAATTTTTAGTTTAAATAAAAATAAATATAAAGAAAGCAAGTAATAGGTTATATTTCATAAAAACTAAATAAGATTATGACTTGAATAACATATTTAGTTACTTATACTATTTTATTCGAAATAATAGCCCTCATTATTATTCTAAAAATATTAGTCTACACTCTCTAGTAGGTTAGGATCACATTAAATTTGTTTGATCTTGAGTTTGCTCAATAAACTAATTAAACCTAAATTAGGTATAAAACAATTTTATTAATCACATCTTATGTTACTCCTAGAATTGTTAAGTGACAAATCTTATAAAAACACATCTTATATATTATTGCTAATTCTGCCTTTAAATTCATATAATCATACGTTTGCTCATTCAAATTATAAAAATTTAGTTGAGTAGTATCTATTATTATAAGCATAAATATATTCAAGTTAAAGCAACCGTAAGTTTGTTGAATAAGCCTAACAATAAATATAATTTTGATTTATTCTTTTAAGAATGGGAGGTACAATCACGTTCATAATGTACTTCATATTTAGCAATAGATTTAATTTTTAATGTTCTTATCAAATACACATTACATGTTGGTTCACTCTGATTCTGGTGAGGCGGGACGCTGCTGTTTGGATCTATGAGATTGGTTGTCCTTAGCAAGAGAATACCTGCAAAACAACACAAGGCATGCCGGGGGTTGATAGCCGGCAGGCCCCTCCGATGCTCAAGTTAGTCTTTTGGTGAGGGTTTTGGTGGCTATATACGAAGAATATCAGGGTTCTAATGTCGTACCTGTATCATGGGAAAGTAGTACCTTATATATAGAATAGCTGCTAGGTTTAGGTCTTTACGTAGGTCTTTACATATGCATAGGAAGTTACCTCCTACGAATGGGCCGTGGACGCGTGGACTTGGGCCTAGCACAGCCGAACTAACCAATTTTGATGTTTCCATGTTTAAGAATCCAAAACCAAAGGGAAACAATTGCTGTGTTTAAGAAGGAAACATTGTTTATAAATGAAAAATTCATACGTAGTGTTTTACCATCCTACTCTGCTTAATGAAGAAAATAATTATAAATAATGTAGGACCAACTTCCTTTTTAAAGTTCCACATAACCAAATTTGTGAAAAAGTAATTATTGTTTTGTATAAATTTCCAATATCTTGGAGGTGTTCAACCCGCTTGCTCATAGTCGTTATCTTGGTTTACCATCTATGGTTGGCAGTAGTAAGAAGGCCATTTTTCTTTCCTGCGAGATAAATTATGGACACGAATTCAGTGTTGGAAGAACAAGTTTCTCTCTCGCGCAGGTAAGGAAATTTTGCTCAAGGCTGTTGCTCAAGCCATTCCCGCTTATTGTATGAGTGTATTCTTGCTTCCAATTTCGGTATGCGACGAGCTTCAACGGATGATGAATTCGTTTTGGTGGGGTACGAAGGAGGATGGGTCTCATAAAATCCATTGGCTTCGTTGGGATCGCATGTGTGAGAAAAAGATTGATGGTGGCCTTGGGTTTCGGAATCTGCGTTGTTTTAATTTGGCAATGCTAGCAAAACAAGGTTGGAGGCTCGTGTATCCTTCAAATTCTTTGGTCCATCGATTGTTTCGTGCTCGGTACTTCCCACGTTCTGATTTTCTTACGGCTCCTTTGGGGTCAAATCCTAGTTTCACGTGGCGTGGCATCCATCAAGCTTCTTCTATACTCAAAGTCGGCCTCTGCTGGCGCGTAGGCAATGGTTCAGACATTAGGGTGTGGCAAGATCCTTGGTTGCCTCGGGATTATCGCTTCCAAGTTAGCACCGCTTCGACTTCTATATATTCTGCACTACGCGTTTCAGACTTGCTATCTTCTACTGGTGCTCATTGGGATATGGATAAGGTTTCTCAATTGTTTAATACAGATGATGCTCAGGTCGTTTTGTCAATTCCTTTATCTCCATCTCTTCGCGATCGGCTCATATGGCACTTCGATAAGCGCGGTCTGTATACGGTAAAATTCGGTTATTTTGTCGCTTCACATCTGAATCGTCCACCAGCAATTGTGCCTTCGGTTCCTTGGAAAGACTTATGGCATTTAAATATTCCCCCAAAGGTCCGCGAATTTTTATGGCGTGTCCTTCGTAACCTTCTGCCGACTAGGACGAGATTGCATCAACGAGGTGTTGCTGTCCACTCGGTTTGCGGTTGTGGTTCTAGTGAAGAGGATGTGACGCATGCTTTGCTTGGTTGTGGTGTGCCTTAGTCGGTTTGGCATCTTTGGGGTAAGGTTGGCGCTTCGGTCTTGCTCTCATTTGTGGATTGTTTCAATGCTGTGTGGCAGCGTAACAATCGAGTGTTGCTTGAAGAGTTTGTTATGCTTTGTTGGCGCATTTGGTGGGCCCGAAATGTGGTTCTTTGGAATAATCATAGTATCCCACCTGATGTTATTATGCAGCAGGCTTTGGACCATCTGCGCGAATGGCAATCTGCACAGCTTCAGCGTAGACTGTCGTATACACCAGCTGTTGTTCCTGTCTCTGGCACGTCTGCACCTGTTGACACAGGCTGGTGTTGCTATACAGACGCAGCCATTTTCGAAGACAATCGTTGTCTGGGTACTGGCTCTGCGTCGTTCTCTAGCAGTGGCTCTTTTGTGCATGCTTTCACCACTTACAAACCTGGTTTCTTTTCGCCTCGTGTTGGTGAGGCAGTTGCTCTGAGGACTACCCTTGATCAGGTTGTCGCTCGCTGTCCGGGTGCCGGTACTGTGTTTTCGGATGCGCAAGGTGTAGTTCTTTCTATACGCAATTCGGTTCATGATTGGTCCGAATATGGTTCGATAATTCATGAATGTCAGGCTCTTTTGTTACAACGACCTGATATTAAGGTGGAGTGGGTTCGTCGCGCTAACAACATCTTAGCTCACAGATTAGCTTGTTCTTCTATTTCTTTTCCTAATTTTATGTTTTGGGACTCTATTCCAGATTGTATTCGTGCTTTAGTTTAATCAAGTTTCGTTATCCCCCTCAAAAAAAAAATCTCAAGAGTTTTGTTAACATTATAATACTCTTTTAGCAATTTTAAGGTGTTATTTGTCAAAAATTTAGAAAATACTCTACTTTAATTATGCATATATATGGAAGATGATTTAAGTTTAATGGAACTAGACCATCATAAGTAATGGAAATATCTATGGAAGATGTTTTAGCATCACAGATCGATGAATTTTATGATGACTGTAGATTGCATTTTTTGAATAAAAATATCTAGTTACATTTTGTTAACTCGTATGACAAAAGGATTAATTTTATTTTAAATAATTTAGTCAATTTTCTAATTCCAACTAGAATTAAAAAGTAAAAATTAAGTGTAGAAAGTGTTTATTTATTTGCTAGATAAGAATTTTATAACATTTCTGTGGAGAAACTTTCCTTAAAAAAAAATTCACAACTTGCCACGAGTCATTTACCATGCAAAAACCTACATCACTTGCATACCAAGCTCCCCAAAACTGAGCCTGCACTTGAAACTGTTAGAATATATTTTATGGGCTACAATCAATTGTAATTTTGTTTTATTAAAACCAGACTAATGATATAATCCCTATTAAGATGCCTATGGTCCATTTTTATTGTGACCCCTATTAGACTTAAGCCCTTTATATAGTTAGTGTGATTAATGGTGTAGGCCTAACCCGAAGGCCCATGATGGGCAGGCCTTGGGTTAATATTAATGGCTAGGTCCCCACAGCAGTCTCTAGATATACATATATATATATACTCTTTACGGTTTGTCCCATTGATAACTGTAATTAAAAAGAGAAAGGAGATTTGTTGTGGAAGCCTTAGCCATCACCGAACGCTTGAGCGGTGTCTTCATAATTCATTGACGATGTCTTCAACACGTAAGTATCGGTATTCTTTATCATGTATGGTAAATTTGATTATGGTTTTCTTACAGTACTATGAAACTTTCCTTTTTCATTTCATTCTATTATAAACTCCTGTATTAAATGATGGAATAATATTTCATTCTAATTTATTTTATTAATAAACTTTCAACAAAAAATAGCATTAATGAAATTAGCTATAAGATATGTTCTTTATGTGAAATTTTTTTAATGATCATGATTTTTCTCATTTAGTGTTTAGGACGGAGACGCCTATAAGGTTAAATCACACTCCCTTTCACTACTCAACGCTGAATTGGACCTTTTGTTTTGAGTAAAGAAACACTTTAATACTAATTGATTTCATCCACAGACTTGGATTTTGGAAGAAACAAATCCCACGTCACTATTTCAAAAAAAAACAAAAAACCACCGACGAGGTTTTGATAGTTTCTGGTCGTAAGTAACTTGTCAGATGTGAATCCAGTCCAGACAACAAAATCTGAACCCTTTTTTACTAATGTACAAATGGGAAATTGATAATTTAATTTTAGGGTCAAACAAAAACAAAAGACAAAGGAAAATACTGAAATCAAGTATATATATGGCTAATTGGACTACTTTTCATATAATTTGATTAAAAAAAAGAAAACAATTGCAATTGTGGGTCAGAGTTGGCCTAATTGTTTGTACTCTTGTAAGAAAACGAGTTGACCACCGCCAACATCCATGCTCATAAGGTAATGCAAATCTATTCAAGTTAAAATAGTTGAAATGAACATCTACATTTACACTTACACATACATGCATAGGACGTCTTCACATCTAAACACGTGTAAATCACATGCGGAAGGAGTTCTGTACAGACCTAGACAGCTGGCACTTTCCATTACATGACATAATGATTAATGAGTTGCATCAAAATTTACTGTGAACTTGACCTAAAGAGTTCACTTTCCCTTCTGTAACTATATATATGCTCTCGGCTCGTCTTAAGGGTCTTTATTGGGGAAAGGCATAAAAACAAAAGAAATAATAAATAGTTAAAAAGAGAGCAAAGTGGTCTCCAACCAACGCCAACGCTCTCTCCTTTATAGTCTTCCGTCTGCATCCTTCAGAGACTCAGGGCTTAACCTCAATCTAAACCTCGAGCTTCGTCCTCCTCCATTTTCAGTGATTTCAATCCTTTCTTTTTTAGCTGTAGGCATTGACATACCACCCAATAATGGCTTCACCGCCTGACACAAGCAAGACCATAAAGCTAGAGCGCTACAACAGCTATCTTCGCAGACTTCACAGCACTAAAGTCCTTAAAGCATCTTCCAAATTGCTATTTCGTGTCACTCTTCTTATTGCTCTTGTTCTCATTCTCTTCTTTACCATCAACTACCCTCCACTCTCCGATCACCCCTACGGCGTGTCTCCCCACGACCACAGCTTCCTCTCCACCGGATTCTTCTCCCACTCTTCCGCCAATGGTGGCGCCGCATGGGAGAAGTTGGTCCGCCATTCCTCCACCCCTCGCCCCCCCAACGGCTTCTCCATTTTGGTCACCGGAGCTGCTGGCTTCATTGGTTCCCACTGCTCACTTGCTCTAAAGAAACGTGGAGATGGAGTTCTGGGATTAGACAACTTCAACAATTACTACGACCCTTCACTGAAAAGAGCGAGACAAGAACTGTTACTGAAACATCAAGTGTTCATTGTTGAAGGCGACTTAAATGATGCTCCATTGTTGACCAAACTCTTTGATGTGGTTAGATTTACTCACATACTGCATCTCGCAGCTCAAGCTGGGGTTCGCTACGCCATGCAGAACCCACAATCCTACGTGAGCTCAAACATTGCAGGTTTTGTAAATCTACTTGAGGTTGCCAAAACTGCGAACCCACAACCAGCTACAGTGTGGGCTTCTTCAAGTTCTGTTTATGGGCTCAACACAGAAGTTCCCTTCTCTGAAATGCACAGAACAGACCAACCTGCAAGTCTCTATGCAGCTACCAAGAAAGCAGGAGAAGAAATTGCACACACTTACAATCACATCTACGGTCTTTCTCTCACAGGACTTAGATTCTTCACCGTTTATGGTCCTTGGGGCAGACCTGACATGGCTTACTTCTTTTTTACTAAGGACATTCTTCAGGGAAAAAGTATAGATGTCTATCGAACTCTGGACGATAAAGAAGTGGCGCGTGACTTCACTTATATCGATGATGTCGTCAAAGGATGCATCGGAGCCCTTGACACGGCGGAGAAGAGCACAGGAAGCGGTGGAAAGAAGAAAGGGCCTGCTCAGTTGAGAGTTTACAATCTTGGGAACACATCTCCTGTTCCTGTAGGCAAATTGGTGTCTATATTGGAAGCTTTATTGAATACCAAGGCTAAGAAGCATGTGATCAAGATGCCAAGAAATGGGGATGTGCCCTATACACATGCCAATGTGACCATGGCATACAAGGATTTTGGGTACAAGCCCTCCACAGATTTGGCTACTGGGTTGAGGAAATTTGTCAAGTGGTATGTAAAGTACTATGGGATTCATATGACAAAGGAAAATGACAACAAGAGCACTGCTAAGCATTTCGAGGATTGACGATCACCTGAAAAGTGATGCCCACTACCAATTATTAGAGGGGTTGGTCTCTTTTCTTCCTTTTCTTTTGTGAATTAATCAACTAAAGATCCAATCTTTGGTTAGTTGCAACTCTTTTTCTTTTTGGTTTATACCTGGGACTATAGGTTTTCATACAGAAGAAGATAAATGTGAATGAAGGAAAGAGATTAAGAAAAGAAAAAGGTTGGAGGGAGAAGGTGCAAGATCTGTGAACATTAGGGAGGTGTAATAAGTCTGGCGAGCTCTGCCAAAATTGCTGCAGACCTCAGCCAGTTGATGATTCATAATATAAAGAAATTAGTGATTGGACGAGAAATGATAACATTAAGATTCTTCCTTCTAACACTTTATTTTCCTACTGTTCATGTCATTTCATGTGTCGTTATTAGCTCCGCATTACAAATTTGCCTTTGCCTTATTCTTCTGAAAAGCAAGCGGAATGGATCATGGTTTTGAATATCATTATCTTCGAAGTTGTGGACAAAGGGATTATAGGATTGGGCTATTTCATTTATCATTAATCATCCATTAGTGTTATAAGTGGGTCTTAATCTTGTCAAGAAAGTTATCTAATCAATGTAAACTACAGGGGCTTAAAACAAAACAAAACAAAACTCTAAATGTTAGTGCCAACTTGATAAATGCGTCCCACGGAAACCACATAAGAGGACTACAAAAGAATCTCGATCTGTGAGATAAAGAAGCGATTTGCTATCTCAGCATGTGACATGTTTGACGCGTAAAACTGCACATGGACCATGGTTCTGGATCTCTAATTTCTTATGCTCCTATACAGCAATCAAAGTTCTCAACTACGACGAGACGGGGGAATAATGAAGTTTTGTTCTAATGATTCGTGATAGAAAACTTCTTTTTTCTCAGCATGTTGTGGGCTGCAATTTAAGTAGCAGTTGCTGTGCTGATTTAACACTAAGAGTCACTTGTGAAATTTTGTCAAATTATCTATTGAGGGCTTGAAGATCTCTCTGGGAAATTTTCTATCACCAGTTCGACCACCTTCTAAGGCGGACTGCCCAAGTTTATATCTTGGTTGTACCTTAGGAGCAAGGACTAGGGGTTTCTCGGTCAAATTGGTAGTATCAGAATCGAAACCAAAGAGAGTAGCGCTAATTACTACGTATAAACCGTGTGCTTGGAGCAAACAACTATAAGATTGGCAGCAGCAGATGCCAAGACAACAACCAATAATTTGTTTGTGTACAGAAGGAAATCAACATCTAAAGGAGAGTTATGGTTGCCTCGAGGAAATAAATAACCATGAACTCATTTCTGCAAGAGCCATTTTCCATTCCCTGCCCTCAATTGCCTTACGCTGAAGTTCTCAAATTTACAATAAGCCTACGGGCTCATACGAGGAGAAAAGTTAGGTTACACACAAACTCAAGTGAGATTCTATCTTAAAATTAATTGACAATGTCAAATTTGCAATGAGCCTACGAGTCCATAAGAGGAGGAAAGTTAAACTTCACACAAACTCAAGTGAGATTCTATCTTAAAACCAATTGATAATAGGTGGTATAGCCCATTAAGCTTATATGTTAGTCTTTTTTCTCCTCTTTTTTCAACGTGGGATACTCACTTGTTGGTATTTTTATCACTCCCCCTCATATGTGAGTCATTTTTTTTAACTTCAACAATCTGGAGAAGTACGTAAACAATCTTCATCAGGGTTAGACTTCTGATTGAGGTCAAATAAATCCCTTCTGAGGGCAAACAAACTGAGTTACTTGCTCATTCAGATTTCAAATCCTTCTCCGGTTGCTTAAACAATGGCCCCCTTCTAGGATAAACAGTAGGCTAAGATTTTCATAGGCTTTGATATAAAAAATTTGTTGGTTCTTAACAAAGGATAAGATAAGAAAGTAATTTTCACTAGCAGGATGAATTAATAAATTTCATTACTTTGATAAGACAAAGCTTCAGAGCTCATTATATAGCACTTACACCATACCAAACAATCCTAAAAATATACAACTACTAGCAGAGTAATTTTGCGCAAATGTGCAGTAAAAATACCCAGTGCATTTAATTGAAATTAAAACGGGAAACCAAAATTTTTTTAATTACATAAAATTTTAAAGATAGCTTAATCTATAAACTTTTTAATTTGTCTCTCATACAATTTTCTCATCTGGATGGCTACCTGTTCTAGCTTGTTGGCGATCTCTATCATTCGAGCAGTTTCATAC
>JANIJF010000005.1:14113397-14132456 GCA_024520955.1 Erythroxylum bequaertii
AAGTTCCCCTTTCTCTGAATTGGTAGTTCCTTAGGTTGATTCTTGATGTGTGTGTTGCAATTTGCTGATTTGTTAATATTTCGTGATTGAATCGATTTATTGAATTGCATCATTGTTTTAGTTTAGTTAAATTTGAATTTTTGCGATTAGTTTTAGCCTTATATTTTAGGTTTAGATTAACACTTCTCTTAGGGTCGACACCTTAGATACTACGAGAACGACCCGTACGCTTATGGAATATCAAGGTTAAAATATTAAAGCTACATATATTAGAAAGTCGTGATCATTGATTGTCAAAGATTCTGCAGTTCCTTTCCTTTTATATTAAGTGCAACAGTATACCAAATCCCATTTCAAATAACTTCAAATCTCCTTCATACTGGTCAGGTGAGAAATTTGTCTAGTTGTTTATAATTTAATCAAAGCCCCTGGTAGAATGGAAAGGCCATCCCCAAATATTATTTGTGATGATTGCATACACTTTAGCATGAGCAGGAACCACAGCTCTAAAGGATGGAAATTTCCTGAGCTTATATAAAGTACCTAAGATATACTAATTGTTAAACTAAAAATTAGTGGCCTTGCACGTCATATGTGGCTGTAGAATATCTTTTATTCTTAGAATCTGTTGGAAAGTCTAGAAGTGTGTAGGACAGATGCTAATAGTCTAGATACTTTCTTAACCATAGATTTATTTGACCCACCTACAGCTTTTCTTTCTCTGAACATAATTTCCAAAACTTCTTTGTAAGTAGGATTTTTCTCATCTTCCTAATGGATGTAATGCCTAATACCCTATGATTTTTTCGGTAAACATATAATGGTCTATTTAACATATGGAATCTTTCAATTTTTACTTGTTTTACTTAAGATAAAGTCCATAATCATTTTATCAATTTTCCCTATAACTCTTTTTAAATGGCTAAATGGGAAAACCGATATGAGTAGATATTACACAATACTAAGTGGCAAGTTGCTATCTTCCTTTATAAGATAGGAACTTGTTAAATCAAGAGTGTAATTTTCTTTGATTTATAGGTAACAATCAGTAGCATTGAGCTTCTTGGTGGAGATAAGGACGTTAAGATACTTAAATGGAGGATATAGGTGATTTAAACCCAATGAGATGGCAAAATAACCAACAATGGAATGATAAACTATAGATAAAAAGAATGAACTTTTGGAGGGATTGAAAGCTAAAGCTAAGATAGTTTTGTAAGCCTCCAAAGAACTATGAGAGTCTTGATCAGTGAGGGGTTGGATCCAAAAAGCATGAACAAATCATCAATAAAAGTGAGCTAGAAAATCTTAGGTTTGATACATTTGTAATGATATTTGAAACTAGGTTCATTGTCAATGTGCATTGAGGCCATTTTGGATATGATCTAATAATTACAAATAGATAAAATGATAATGGATCATCTTATATGAAACCCTAATTTGTTTTAAAAATTCTAGAAGGTTCACCATTTATAATCATTGCATCTCCTAGCATTTTAGCTTCCCTCCTTTTACCTCTGTAGAGCTTATTATTTCTTTCCCTCAAAATAGAATAATTGGAGTAGGTTAATGCAATTTTTAGGATCACCCTATCTTGCTTCAAGTGTTTACACATTCTGTTGGCCTATAAAATCATATTTCTCTATGTAATCTATGAACAATGGATTTGCATTATGTTTTTAATTCGATTCTAGATGATGTAAAAGTAATTACATGAAAACCAAATGTGAGATAGTTTCCAAATTAGTATTACATAATATACATTTAGGATCTTGATATCTTGAACTTCCAATCCACCTATCCTTAGTTTTAAGTTAATTCTTAACAACCAAATGGCTAATAACAGTAGCCTTAGGTGAAAAAGTTTTCTTTCAAATCAATTCATACTAGGGAACTTTGGGTTGAACATCTCTAATGAGGTTAGAACATGATGCATTACTGAATTCTGTATAACTGCCCTCATTCTATATTGGATTATCTTCTTTTCCCTCTGGTTGATGATTTAGGATATCCAACAATCTTCTAGCCCCTCTGAAGTTACAATCCCAATCTCCATATGAAATGATGTTGCTTACCTTATATATCTACTATAATTGGAAGGAATGGATTGAAACCCTAGAGATAGGATGACATAAATCTTCTAGATTAGGGTTAAATCTAATAGAGGGACTCATAAATCGAAAACGCAATCCTATAAACTTTAACTTAAGTAATTAGGTTGGACACCTTAGGATTAGTTGTTAGTAGACTCAAGGTTAGCTATTAGCATGCCATAGGAGTCTCCACGGTCCAATAAATTAACAAAACAATTGATTAATAAAAGATCAATATGTTAAGGGTTTTGAGGGATTTGAAACCTAGATACTAATTTTATGATATCGATAACTTTCTCGATGCTTCATTAATTCTCTATTCAATATCGTTGCTCTTATTTTACTTTCTTTAGTTTTATTTTCTTTTTAGGAAAAATCTAGAATCAATCCTTAGGTTAGATAATAAGGAAAAGGTAATTACTAGTAATCATTGTCTTCATGAGATCGACTCGTACTTGCTAATATTAGCTACAGATATGTTGTGCACTTGCGGTTATTACATAATTGACCAACTCATGAGATAGGTCCTCATCAACTTAATAAGAAAAAATGGAGCTTGAGATTAAAATATGCACCTTGGGCTTATAGGATCAGCTATAAAGCACCAATTGGTGTCCTATATAAATTAGTGTTGAACAAGCCATGTTATATTCCTATAGAGCTACATCACATGGCATATTAAGCTATCAAGTGGTGCAACATAAATCTTGATGAAGCTAGATTGAATATAAAATTATAATTATACGAGCTTTATGAGAATACAATGATATATAAGGAGAAGATCAAAGCTTTTCAAGATAAGATGGCATTAAGAAAAAACTTTATTATTGACCAACAAATTCTTCTCTATCATTTTAAACTTAAAATATTTTTTAGAAAGTTGAATTCTTGTTAGATTAATCCTTTTATATATTGTAATAGAAATTCAAAGCCTAAAAAAAGGGAATACGTTTAAGGTGAATGGTCACTACCTCAAACCTTATTATGAAATATTTCAAATGGATAATGTGAAAGTGGTGTTACTTAAAGACCTAGTATATACCACTTGATAAAGAAGGCATATAGGAAATAGGCATGCTTAGAAGGGTCTGCAACTGCTCCTGTAACACTTCGGTGTCGAGACTTCGGTCTCTCCTGTATAAGTCCCGTTACCTGCCTCTGTAAATGTATTTGTAGTCCTTATATATGTTTGATTCTAACATAAACAAAAATTGTATTATGATTCTGAAGGGTTTATACCCTCTTGTGATATTCAGTTCTGATAAGTATAAAAATCTGTTCTGAAATGCGTTATGTCTGATTTAATGTTAGATAATCTTTTAATGCATGCTTATGCTGTTATATGCTTCTGTATGATGAATTTTCACTTCATGTATAGATTAGTTATTACTCACTAAGCTATATGCTTAGCACGGTGGATTTGCCCCGTGTAGGTTCAGAGCGAAGAGTATAAAGACTGGGACAAGTCAACCGCATTGGCCAAAGGAGTCTGAGTTTTGTATTGCTCAAAATTTGTTGAGTTTGTTTGGGCTTGTATATAACTTTGGATTTTTGTTTCTGAAATTATGATATGTATTATAGGAATGTTTGAGATTCTAAAAATGCATGTGTGAAATGTTTTGTATGTTTTTGAAAATATTTATTTATTTATTTATTTATTTTTATGCTATTCTTTCGCGAAATGTTTTGATTTGTTTGTACTGTCTTGTGTGGCATCTATATATCCTCCCAGAGGGTATTAGGGTGCCACAAGGGATGTTAGTGGGTAGGTTCAGGCCTGGGCCGCTCTTGTCCTGACTTAGCTTGATGGGCCAGGCCAACCCATCCTTACTTTTTTTAAAAAAAATTATAAAACAAGGTCGTTTTTGTCGTTTTTGTTGGCATACAGGTTAGGCTGAGCCGGCTCGTGCTTCACCCATGGTCTGGTCTGGCTGAATTATTTTGACATCCTTAATTATGAGAAGAAATTTACCTTGTGTAGGATTCTTGAAGTTATCTTTGGTGGCTTATTTCAATGATTGTAACTATCTTTGGTAGTTAGATTTTTTGTTGATATGATCCATCTTTGGCAGCTGCGTTTTCTCCACTGATTGAGTGAATTTTCTGGGCTGTCCAGTTATTGTTTTTGAGTGAAAAACCTTTAGCATATGGGTGTAGTTGCAGTTGTATTTTTGTGAGGTTTCAGTGATAAAACACTTTTTCGTTTGATGAGTTTTGTGGATGCTGTGCGTGGGATGTTGTAGTGATTATTTTGAAGGTTCACGGTAGAATTCTTGTTGGATAACTTTCCATAGTTTTGGGTTGATGAAGCTACAAATTTAGGGGAGTGTTTTTATCTCAAGTGTTTTCTTTATTTATGTTACTTTATATTCAATCACTTGAGTTGTTTTATTATCTTCTTTATTATCAATCATTGTTGCAAAAATCTTCTGTTGAGGTTAGCACGAGGTGGTTGTGTTATTGGGAATGAAATATTTTCATAAGGTGTGAAAACGAGTGAATAGTGTCAAGAGGCAAGTGGTGTTGGCTTAGTAAAGCCTTATGTAAACCTGTTGTTCTTTGGTGAAAGTGATTAAGCAGAGTGAAGGCCCACAGATGTAGGCAAGGTGTGCTGAACTACATTATCAATCTTGATTTTCTATTTGTTTGTTGCTTGTTTAATTTTTTCATTTATGTTTTTCTGGAAAATTAACAGTTGTTGACACGGTTGCTTTATATCAAGCATCCGACAAAAATAGTTCAAAGCTAATTTAGAATAGAATTTTTGTAAAACTACATCCTTAAAAATTTTCAATTGGTATCAAAGATTGGTTCATTTAATCAGAACTTAGTATGTCAAGTTGGTGTAGATTGTTGTTTCGCAATTATGACTACAAGAGAAGGGCCATTAGGTCACCATTACTAGATGGTTCCAATTACCCTACTTAGAAATCAAGAATGAGAGTATTTATTTAAACATAAGGAACTAAAGCATGGAATTTAGTTTTGAATGGCTGGACACGTCTAATGATGATTGATGAAAAGAATAAAGTGGTACTTAAAGATCCATCTGAATGGATAAGGGTTGAAGAAGAGGAAGCACTTGGTAACTCTCTTGCAATACATGCAATTTTTAGTGTTGTGGATGATGGACGTTTCAGTATGATATCAACTTGTGAACCAACAAAAGAAGCATGTGATACATTACAAACAATACATGATGGATCAAAATCAATGATAGCTTCAAAACTCCAAATATTGACTACTAGATTTGAGGAGCTTAAAATGGTGGAAAGTGAAACTATTGGAGACTTTTATGAGCGGCTACGTGATATTGCCAATCAAGCACATCAACTTAGGAAGAAGTAGTCAAATCTGAAACTTGTCAAGAAAACATTGAGACTATTCCCTCCTAGATTCATACCAAAAATTGCAGCAATTGAAAAAGCCTATGACATTAATAAGTTATCTTTAGATAAAGTAATTGGGATTCTCACAAACTTTGAGATAAACTTACTGAGAGATAAGCGTGAGAAGAACAAAAGGTTGGATTTGCAAGCTGAAGTTGCTAAATATGTGAATGATTTAAGAGACTACTCCGATAAAAATGATGATATGGAGTTGCTAATAATAAATTTCACCAAATGGCTAAAGAAGGTGAATAGAGATAGACTTAAGTTAATGATGGGAGTTCATCCAACAGTAACTTCAAACAACAAGCAAAAGCAAAGAAGATACAATGTCATAAGTGTTAAGGTTTCAGACATATGCAAGTGGAATGTGCTAACACTTTTAAAAGGAGAAAAATGAAGTCTTATATTAGCACTTGGAGTGAAAATGAATCTAAAAGTGAGTACAATAGCGAAAAAGAAATTGTGAGTAATCATGTTGCATTTATTGCTTTAAACAACAAAAGTCCAGTTGCTTCCTTAATAGCAACCAGTGAAGAAACTAACAACGAAAATACAGATGTTTCAGTTCTAAATTCAAATTAAGATTGTGACAATGATCACAACGACTCATAATTCAAAAAGGAAGACATCTACAAGGTCTATCAATGTATACTAAATGGATGAAAACGTATAGGCAAAACGAGAAGCTAAAGAAGAATAATTTAACCGTGAAGGATGTCATTCAAGATCTAGACAGGAAATTGTTATCAACAATAGATGAACTTGATGAAACAAAGCTAAAGCTGGTCAATACGGAAAAGGGAATAAGAATGTTAAATGGTGGTACCAAGAAGCTAGATCAATTGTTGGAAATTGGTAAAAATAAAGGAAACTTTCAAGGTGTCGATTATAAAAGTGAATGTTCTAAGTTGAATAATGAGCAAAATGGTGAAGTTAGATTTTTCAAAGAAGCAAGATCAAGTAAGCAAGGAGAAATACCAAAAAGAAGCAGAAAGTTCATGCCTACATGTCACTTTTTTATGTAAAGGGTCATATAAGGCCAAATTGTTACAAGTTGCTGCAAATGCTATTCCATAATGCTCAAAATAGAAAATTCATCTTCTTGGAAGAACTTTCAGTAGGAGAAACCACTAAAGAAGAATTGGGTTAGAAAGAACGAACGGTAAGCACTTGTGGCTCTTAAATCAATATATTCCACTTATCTCAATAGATGATATTTTGACAGTGGGTGTACACAGCATATGATAGGTAAAAGAAGCTACTTGATAGATTATCAAAATTGTATGTATGATCATGACACATTTGTTGATGGGAAGAAAGCAATGGTAACTGGTAGAGGTATTCTTTGTGTGGATGGATTACCCTATTTCAAAAACAGTCCAAATCTGTAGTTAGTTGTTTTTAGAAAAGAAACCAACAAGATAGAGGACTGATTGGTTGCCTTTGAGGATGAAACCAACCAAACATCTGATGCAAAAATAGACGTAGTGGATAACAAAAACTCAAAGAAACATAATTTCAACAAGGATCTTCCATCATGATTCAGATAGGGTCATCCTATTAAGAATGTGATTGGTAAGATTAGTGTTTTACAACTTTGAAGCTTATTGAAGTGAGTACAAAAAAGGAGGCTCAAAGGAGTTAACATTTAAGCTTTCTGAGTTTTTAATTTATGGGTTTTCTAAGGTTCAGGTGATTTGTGTGTGTGTGGCTTTTTTTCTTTCTTGTTGAATGGTAGATTTAATGTGAAAATGAGACTCTGCTTAATGATTTAAGAATCCTGCTTTTGGATTTTGATTTATGGAGTTATGTCAAGAAAATGTTGATGCTTAGTTGGAGACCTATAGGAAGATTTAGGTTTTCTATGATATGGATTTTTAAGTTTTATCTTGGTTTCTCTTTATATCATGGGCTATATGAGTTTGGGCAATATGCTTTCATATGGTTTATATGAGGAGGAGATTGATTAAGTTTGATTATGATTCGTTAAATGCATTTTTGGGGTTTATAAATTTAATCAGTCGTATGCAGATGCCTTTTATGTGAGTAATGATATGTTGGCTAATGTTTTGACTGGTGGTAAATTGTCATCTTGGCCTTTTACTGTTGCACTATATGCATATGATTCTTTCGCTGCACATATTGCTAGTTTTTATGTCTCCTTATTCCTTAAGATTGATCGCATTGAAGGGATTCTTTGTTTTTGGCATCTTTTTTGTCCCAAGGGGGACAAACTTGGATGAATGGGTTATTGTTTACTTGAGATTATTATTTCTTTGGTTATTATCTGGATATTTTCTGCTTATGATGAACTATTATTGAAATTGATGTTAGTTGGAACGTTATGTTCAATTAAGGGGGAGTATCCAATTATCTTATTAAGGGGGAGTTCTTATATGTGACAAATAATGTCAAAAAAGGGGAGATTGTTAAGATATTTGTTAAGATATCTTATTAATTATTTTGGGCATTATTTGTAATTGAATATAGTTGGATATATTTGGAATATCATTATAGTAAGAAATTTACCTTGCGTGGGATTCTTAAAGACAAGATAGAGTGAATGATAAAATCCTAGAGAAGACAAGATTTATTTGGGATCACCATGTCTTACTAAAGATAATGTGCAAATTTTTTTTGGTGATTTTAGAACTATCTTTGGCAACTTATTTTGGTGATTGTAGCTATCTTTTGGTAGTTGGATTTTTCATTGATCTGATCCATCTTTGACAGCTGCATTTTCTCCCCTAGTTGAGTGAATTTTCTAGGATGTCCAGCTTTTTTTTTTTCAAATCTTTGGTTATCTTTTATATGCAATGTTCATCTGAAACTGATAAAAATGTCTCAGGCAACTTTGTAAGTTCCTTTCTCCTTGATTAGAACTTGTCAGGTTTCGTGTTTTTTTCATCTTGCTTACGTTATTTAACACTTAGTGGTCACATATTTATCAATAGGTTAGAGATAGGAAATCTAGCGGACAACTCTAGGTTGCTCCATAAATCTTGGAATGCAATGCGGTCTTTGTACTTAAGAGGTCAATTCACACGACCAAGCTCTTCGCTAGAGAGTTGTTGAGGAATCCAACCAGACCCTCGTAGCTTTTGTCACTTCACTAGTTTTAACAAGACATCATCTTCAACAAGAAGGAGATCTGGCTTCTTTGCAAACTCTTAAGTAGGAAAGTTTTGCATAATTTGACTTTTTGATTCCCTCAAACAACTCATCTATTTCCGTTCACAGAGTTGTAATTACCCTTTTCGGGTCTCATGTTGATGAGCTCGTTAAGCTCAAAGATAAGGTATGCATAAGTTTATTTCACTTTAGATTTTGGATGATTGGACTCTTATGTTTTTCCTTGTTTTTCTTGTATGTTATGTTTAGTAGTATGATTCAGCTGCTCGTAAATGGTCGTTGAAGACTCCACTGGTGATTACTGGACACGCTCTAGAAGGTTCAATAGCCTCTCTCTTCATTTTGTTGCTGCTAAACTTCCTTAATCAGATATCCACCGAGCATCCTCTTCTCTGTGTCACTTTCAACTCACCATTGCTCGGTGACACTAGCCTCCAACAAGTTATCTCTGAATGTGAAAGATGGAAGGCTTGCTTCCTCCATGTTGTAGCCAAAAAAGATCTCCTTCCAAGGCTCTCCATGACACCCACCAACCTTCCTTACAAACCTTTCAATACATTTCTCTTGTGTTTCAAGTCTGGAAGTACTTATGTACACGACCTTAATTTTTGTAATTAGTGTTCAACCGATGATTGATCGAATTTACTAGTAGCAACAAAATATGTAGTTGTGGATTGAAGAATATAGATTTTACATCTTGGAACTAAGCAAATTTTAGAGCAGCTTTATGATAATGAACCAAATAGCAAAAAGCATTAAAACATCTTTCTTATGAAAAAGGGGGTCTTTTTAGAAATTAAAAATTCATTCAATATAAAAGAAAAGTTACAAAACAGGGAGAGGATCTCTCCCACTTGAGAGAAACCCTCTTAAAACACTGGTTCTAGAAAAATACAAAAATGGCAACATCCCAATCCAACATTTAACGACACTTCGTATTTAATAAGGATAAAACGAACTTTCCCTTTCTAGAATCTTCGCTTCATTTCTCAATTTAGGGAGGGTGATGGTTTCGGCTTCTCGATTGATGCTTCCGGCTACTCCCACTCAGATCTTCATACAAGAAGCTTGACATAGGTATCAAACTCAACAACTGAACTCTATGATCGTTTAGGGCATGGCTAATTTGAGTTCATCTCATCGAGGTTTGATTTTTCTTAAAGAATTTCGGAGGCTAGCTAGGGAGGAAAATCGGAGAGGAGATCTCATCCACGATAAAGGTACATCGTTCAAAGATTTTGAAAGCTTCCTTTCTTTTTTTCTTGAAACCTCCATTGAATAAACATTAATCCATTGATGACAGGGATTTGGATGGATAACATGGATCTTCAAGAGATACTCAGCCCAGAAAGGAGAAGATCTTAGTAATTCTAGGTGAGTCCATATCTAAACAAACCTCATTTGTTCCTTAGAAATTGTAAAGAATAATCTGCTTGTGTAAAGCATGAGAAATGTAGTAAAGAACTATTTTTGGATTTCATTTCTGCAAGTGTGAACTGAGTAACAAAAACTAAGGAGAGATCTGATAGGGCTAGGGCTATATTCTCTATACAAGGGCCATTCTCCTGCTACAGTGTAGATTTAACTAATTGATGATCAGTTACTCCTTTATGCTACCAGTAGTGAGTTTTATAAGAGGTATTAGCAAAGTAGATTTGTCTTTAAATCTTCTACTATTCCTCTCATTTCAGATTACTTGAAAACATGTAGCCACCGAGAGAATTTAATAGCCTTATCATATTTAGAAATATGCAAATTAGGTAATTCTTATAGGATATCTATGAGTCTGCCTTAGATAAAACTAGGGGCACATAGAGTAGAGATTTTTGCCCAAAATTCTCTGGAAAAGACACATTCAAAGAAGAGGTGATCTCTGGTTTTATCCTCTAGATTGCATAGGATACATAGCTTAGAGGAGGTTAGGAATTTTAGCCTATCCAAGGTACTAAGTCTATCCTATATTGCTAGCCACAGCAGAAAACTAATATTAGGTCTAAGGGCCTTGTTCCAAATCAGTGCATCCCATCCTAATCGATTTGCAGACCCTCCCTCATCTTTCTGACTTCCTTAACAGTAATCTCAGAAACTGGAATACCCTTCCATAGGTAGATATCTCTCTCCCCATGGCTTCTAAATTGAGGAAAGTGCAAAAGTCTAGTCTCATATGAAGAAAATGACCAGTTCTCATTCCTAGCTATTTCTTGGAGCTTAGTATCCTTAGGTAACCGATTTAATAGGGATCTTGCAATTTGATTTTGTATTAAAGGTCCATTCCCTATCTAGTTATCATACCATAAGGAAATTCTTTCCCCTACCCCTATCTGGCAAGTAATGTGCTAATACATCTCCTCACTCATTCTAAGAAGTTGGTTAAAAAATCAGGTGTAAAATTCTTTGTTTTTTAGAGAGCAAAACTCCCTCCTTTTAATAAATAAAAGTGAATCCATTTAGTCCACATATATTGTTTTTCACTTAGGATTCTCCAAATCCTCTTAGACATAAGAAATATGTTTTTATTGGATATTGAATCCAGTCCTAATCCTCCCTCTTCTCTCGGTTGACAGATTTTCTTCCAACTAACTTTGACTATTCCTTTCTCTCCATTCCCTTTCCCCTATAGAAATTGCTTCATCGTTTTTTTTACTATTTTAATCAGCCCTTTAGAAAGAAAAAGGTATGAACATCAGTAAGTATTCATAGACACAATTACCAACTTCAGTAGTTAAAGTTTTTCGCCATAAGATAGTGCTCTATTGATCCATGTCCCCAATCTTTTCTGGATCTTTTCAATTAAAGGAATACATTCACAAAACCTAAGCCTCCTTGATGAGATAGGAATCCCCAAGTAGAGGAGAGGAGGGTCTTTAGTTTCCATACCTGTAGCTCGAGATAAGACATTTGAGAGGTGAGAAGCACTTTTGGAGAGAATGAAATAGCTCTTGTGTAGGTTGACACATAGACCTGACAACTCCTTAAATAAATTAAAAGTTCTCATCAGAAGAGAGATTGAATGAACATTAGGCTTGCTTAGGAAAATAAGGTCATTTATAAATCATAAACTAGTTAAGAGAAATTTTCTTACATTTGGAGTGAAATCTGAAGTTAGGGCCTATTGAAGTGTTATACTTCAGTAATTGAGTGATAACCTCTGTAAAAATTAGGAATAGATAAGGGGATAGAGGATCTCCTTGCCTAAGACCTCTTTTGCCTTTAAACACCTCTGTGGGCCTCCTATTTATCAATATCTCATAGGAAGTAGTAGAAATGCATTCTTGAATCCACTTTATGAACCTTAGGGAGAAGTTCATGATCTCTATAATTTTTAGCAAAAAACCTCAATTCACACTGTAGAAAGCTTTCTGTAAATCAATTTTTATAATGCAATTCAGGGGACTTCTCTTGCAATTATACCCTTTTAAAAGCTCCTGCACGATAAGGATATTGTCCCATATATCTCTGCTAGTCATAAATGCTCCTTGATTCTCACTAATGAGAAATTTCAGAACCTCCTTCAACATATTATCCAAAATCTTGGCAATGATATTATAGAGGAAATTTGTACATGAAATAGGTCTGTAATCACTCCAAGTATCCAAGCTGGATTTTTTAGGGACCAAACAAAGAAAGGTCTTGTTTGTTTCTTTAATTAAAACCCCTTTTAGGAAGAACTCATGCACTACCTCCTTGACTATCCCCCCTCCCCCCAAAGTATTCCAAGTTTTCTGATAGAAAAGGTTATTCAAGCCATCAGGTCCTGGAGCCTTAAAGCCATTCATATTAAAGACAACCTTCTCAATTTCCTGATTTGTAACAGGTCTTATTAACTAAGAAACTTCAAGATTGAGAATTTTAGTGGATACAAACTGTCTAAGATCATAAACCAACTCTGATGGGGGAGCTTCTGAGCCTAGTAGATTTTTGTAGAAATTTATATCTTTAGCTATATCATCTTGTCTGAAAACATCCACACTAGCTTCGTTTTAATAGAGGTGATTATGTTGACATTCTTTTGAGCTAACATAGAATTGAAAAAGAACTTAGTACATCTATCGTCATCTTTTATCCAATTAATTCTAGCTCTTTGCTTCAATAAAGAACATTGATTATCCACCACTTCTAAGTAATTCTTAAGTGCTTCCTTCTTTGCTGTAGCTAGTGCGCCATCCAAGGGATTCGCTACCAATAAGTTTTGAATAGATGAGACTTCAGTTATTTCAAACTCCTTAGAATGATTTAGATCTCTCTTACAATTAAGAATCTTCAACTCCTGTTTTATAACCTTGAGCTTTTGGATACATATATACTGCTTAGTCGCATAACATCCATGCTCCAATCCCTTCACTATTGCTTCTTGAAATCCCTCCATATTAACCAAAAAATTGTTAAATTTAAAAGGATGATGGACTCTGGAGGTAGTTAACAAGTTATCAATCTTTATAGGAGTATGGCCTGAGATACCAGGGTCTAGGAATTCACAGAGCTTCTTGAAAAAGTATGTAGCCATTCTATATTTACCATAGCCCTATCTAATTTTTTTTTTCTGATGTACCAAATACAAATTTGCTTATTTGTCCAAGTAAACTTATGACCTTCAGATTTTAGATCTATAAGTTCCACCTCCTGCATATAATCAAACATATCAAAGGAGTAGTTGAGTAGGTTACAATTATCTTCAGCCTCTAATCTGAACAAAGTGATATTAAAATCCCCACAAACCACCCAATGGGAATTTACCGAAGTCTTAATCCTTCTTAGGTAATTCCAGTGGTAAGATATTTGGAACACAGTGTTGAATCCATAGACAAAAGTAGGTAAAACTCAAGAATTTTCCATTTTAAAATAAAGCTTAGTGTGAATATACTGTTGACTTGATTCCAAAACCTCCACTTTCAAGTAATCACCATCGTAAGCTATAATAATCCTTCTATATACATGACTTTGATGGTTTGTAATGAACTGTCAGTTGCTACCTAGACAAACTAATTTATTCAGATTAACTTCTTGATTTTAGTCTCCAACATACAAAAAACCTAAGAATTTTTCTTTAGCACAAAATCCGTTAAAGCATTAAGCTTGGAAGGATTATTTATTGCATGCACATTCCATACAATTAAAGTCACAGGCAATCTGTTTTTCCTTTAGAGCTTTTCTACTGCTCCTAATACTTTTCCAAAAGGCGACCTGATCAAACTGCTCCTCTTGATTACTATCATTTTGCAAATCAACCTTTGATAGACTTTGTTCATTCCGTTGAACAACCAAAACTCCTTAATTTAGAATAATACCACTAGTTTCCAGAACATTTCCTCCTTTATTCATTGGTGATTTACAGAAATCTTCTGATAAATTTTGTTAAACTCCTTTCAGTTGAACAGAATCAGGGCTATTCTCCTTCGGAATGCACTCCCTTATTTTAGGGGAGACATTAACTGATTGAACCATCTATTGGTTTTCTGCTACTTGTTCTGCCTCCTCGGTTTCTTTGATTTCTTCAGTCTCATTCTTTTCCATACCCATCACTTCCCAATAGTCACCTTTAATGAAGACTCTATCTGTCAGTTTCTATTCTTTGCCTTGAGCTTTAAGAGACGGTTTCCATTGGTAAGTCATCAAGACTTTGTCTTATCTAATAGGGTTTTCATTAGCCAACCTTAGAATAGGGATACTACCCTTCATTTCCTTAGAGATATCCATACTCACACATAATCAAGCAAATCCAACTTTTTTTCTCAATGCAGTATTTTCATCCATGCATATAGGTTTCCCCAAGTAGCTCGTAAGCATACTCAACCCCTTTGTAGTCCAATACTCCAAAGGGATATTGTGAACATTCACCTATAGGGGTATGCTCTTTATTTTGATTTTTTTCTAACTCCATTCCCGGTTACCAATTTTGGAGAAAGAATGGAAGTTGAGAGATATGCCATGGGTCCTCTTCTATTACCTTTTAAGCTTCCTATTTGGAAGAAAAGGTAAAGATAAGATTATATTATTCTCTTCAGTTAGCATTACCTCCATTAGACCTCTTCCTTTCTAGTTTCTTGAAGCCCACGCTTGTATAAAAGGAAAAACAGGCCTTTTGTCCATAAAAAATTCAACAAGAGTAGCTTCCCATGTCTTAGTTCCCTGCTACAACACATCTAGGTTAGGAGCCACTATTAACTTACCATCAATCTCCATCGGAGGGCTGAACACCAAAAAGGAGTCAGAGTTATCTCCATTGACCTATTTCCATGTCTTTTTAGGTCCTCTAGTTGTGTCTCCAATAGTTAGGATAGAAGCCTTGGGTGGGGCAACAGTGGTAGAGTGAGGGATTGTTGTAGAAAAGGAAGGGGAAGAGGGAAGAGCCGCAAAAAGTTTAGAAGGGAAGGGAGGGGTTGAGTTAGTTTAATGGTTGTAAGAAGGGTTGAAAAATCAGTGTCCATTTGTGATTTGGAAACCAATTTCTCTCTGGTTGTTTTGCAGGTTTGTGCAAGAGATCTGGAAAAGCAAATGGACAAAGCTAGGGTTTCTTTTTGGGGTGTGAAAAAGAGGGCAAATCTATGGTTTGAAGAGCGAAGAAAGATGTTTACCAAGAAGTAATATTGTCTGATAAGACAGGGCCAAGAGATCTGCAAGGATGGGAGGGGTTGAATGGAGAAAAAGGAAAGGATAAGTAGGTTAAGCTGGCTTTTGGAAACTCAGATTACTAGATCCTAACTGTTTTAACTTTCAGAATTGTGCATTTCTTAATCCCTCAGCTGGAGTCCGACTCGAGAGAAGAATTGTATACACTCAATAGGGTTGAGTAAAAGAAGTTAATGCAAATACTTTGGATGAAAGCGTAATTTACGAATCTTTAAATAACATTGGAGAATTTAGAGTTTTTGAAAATGATGAGATGCAAGCTCCTTCAAAAATATATTTTTGATTTTTATTTTAAGTTTTATATTAAACTCATATTTATTTATTATTAGTTCATTATATAATAATAGCCATTAGAGTATTTTTTTTAATAAAATATTTTATTTTTACTTGTTCTTGTAAATTTTACTTCTTATTTATTATATACTAGTTTTATAGTAGTTCACTACTTGTTAAACCTTTAAACTTTTTTTAACTGATTACATGTCCAGTTCAAATTTTAAAATATTGTATATAAGAAAAATTAAAAGTTAGTTAATGGCTTGGAATTTGGAATAGGATAATTCATACCATATCGTTTGCCTACGTGGCTTTGTTCGCTTGGTACATTTAAAATTTTTTAATTTAAACTCACTTGGACGAAATTTAATACACTAATACTAGCTGCAGTAGTATGTAGTAACGCAAAATTAACAATAAACTATAATTGCAATTGTATTGTAACAACAGACAGTTATCCATTGCCATGCCAGCTCTTACTCTGCATCTAATTGTTCCCGCTCAAAACCAGCGTCCACGCGCTTCACCGGTACATGGCGCACACAGAAAAAAAAAAGAAATTCTGAAAGATTTTCTATAATTTATTTTTTAGTTATATCAATATTTGGATTACTATGATTTAAGTTTATTTGAGGCTCAATTATTTTAAATAAAATAATATTATTTTGTTTAGAATTATTAGATCTTAAGTTTGTCTAAACATAAGTCTAATCCATAAATCGACCTATTAAAAATAAATAAATTTAAACTTATGGGCCAAAAATTATCATCCTTATTTGTGCCCTTTAATTTTACAATAAAATAATAATTATAAATCAAAAAATTCACTTTGGTAGTTAATTGATTTATGCCAATAACTCTATCTTATCTCATTAAACATGGTCAAATTAACAAAAGAAACAATATTTTCTTTTAATTTTGACATAAAATGGTTAGGTTGGAACTTTTATTTTATAATCATTTTAACAACTTATTTTATAATTACTTTACTAAATCTTATACGCATAAATAGTTACAAGTATAAAAATTTAAATATTAAAATAAACATGATAATATCTTATAAACACAAAATCAAGTTAATTTCTTTTATTATATATATTAATTGTAATTTATAAAATTAATAGTTAACTAGTAATATTTTTTTTATCAAATGATTATTATACATAGTGCATGATAAAAGGCAAAAGTTACTACAACAAGAGTTTTAACTTTCACGTTCTAAACTTACCTTGGGCTCACTAACAAAGTCTTCAATTTAGCTGTTATACATGATTCCAAGTTCTGTAACTAATAAAATAACATAAATATATAAAATTTTCATTATTATAAAAACTTTTTTCATAAATATATATGTTATTTTTAGAAGACAAATTTATAATTATAATTATTTAATTGTATATCAAATAAAAATCTTGATGCATTTAATAATTCACAAATTATTAACCTATATAAAATTTAAATGACACATTTAAATCAACTAATTATTAAAATTTTTCATATTAAATCATCCGAAACTCTTATAATTAATAAAATAACGTCAATATATAAATCCCCCATTATTAATAAAAATGTCATTCTTTAATAATAATTCATGTATATATAATAATTTTGTCATATCTATAACAAAAGTATTGATTAGAAATAATCGACAAATGTAAACTAGGATGACATCTCATATTTTTGTTGGTAACGAAAAGTTATAATGTTTATTTTTAAATAATGTATAAATTCTTTAATATTGTAATAGTTAATGTTTTAAAAATTGGATGAAAGTTAAACCAATAAGAACAAGATTTCATGACTAAAAATTAAATAAAATTTAAAATTTAAATTATGATTTATAAAGATTGTCATTATCTATCGAAAATTTAATATTTAATTAAAAAATTGCTAAGTTAATTTATTAATTTATAAAAATTGATTGATTAATTAATAAATTGATTAGTTTTTAATAATAAAAATTATTAAAATAAAACAAACTAGAAAGTAAAAAATCAAATCGAAAAATTGGATAGTAATTTTTTTTCTATTTAACTGATTAAATTAGTTGAGTTTTTTAATTATTAACAATAATTAATAAATTAGGAAAATAATTGATAAGTTAAGGGATTCACATATTTGTACCAAATCATCGAAGCATGTGTTTCACTCTTTGACTTTTAACATTTGGCAATCTGATAGAAAAATTAGAACAGTAAGGCTTGGATACTAAATTTTTAGTAGTTGGCTCATTACGTGATAATAATAATGATAGTTCTTGAGGCGCGTGAAAATGACGCTGAACTTGGAAGTTTGCAGTTCTCCACAGGGTGGCAAGTAGGGGTGAGCATTCGGGTAATTTGGGCCAAAATTTTACTGTTCAGGCCCGGCCCGAATTACTCGAATTTTTTTCATCTTACCCGACTCGAACCCGAACTTTTTCTTACCCGACTCGAATTACTCGAAATTTTGTTCGGCTTTACCCGAATTACCCGAAGTTGTTTTTTTTTTGATAAATTAAAAAAAAAACCTGAAATTTTGTATTTTTATAACCTAATTCGGGTAATTGGGCCGGCCCGAAGTTTTTTGGAATTACCCGACCCCGGCCCGAAAATAATTCGGGTAATACCTGAATTACCCGAAATTTGAATTTTTTTTACCCGAATTAATTCGAGCCGGGCCGGCCCGAACAATGCTCACCCCTATGGCTAATTCTGTGCAGTTGATGTGTACTTGTACTTTAGGATTTGTTTAACTATTTCTTCAAGATTTGAACTTGAAATTAAAGCTTGAATTGGATGTTATTATTTTCTTAGTTAGTTTCACTGAAAAGAAGGCTTGTGTGGTTGATTATGTGCAGTTGATATGTTTATTTGTCTATCTCCCCACCTAATGTTTAGGTGGTTTCTCTAATTGCGCTTATATGTGTTGGAAAAGGGATTATAATTTTGCTAAAATTGTCTCTAAAATTAGTCATGTTAACTTGCTTTGTGGAGTTATCTTAAAGTGTCAAACAAATATTGGTTAGATGCCATGTAATTAAACAAATCCTAAATATCTTTGTTGCTTTGATCTATTCGTATATATGATTCTCAGTCCTTAAAATGAAATGTGAAATTGTATCAAAATGCTACCATATTTTAATTCAACACAATATAGACACATGAATAATTCATAAAAACCTTGAATCTATCATTAACCCAAAGAAATACATCCAAATAATAGGTCATATATTTTATCTCATTTAGATCTATATCCTAATTTAGTTCATAAAATGGTAGAGAAAGACAACAATAAATAATAAAGAAGATAAGACAAAAGATAGCATTCTCATGGATATTGAAATCTTGATGCTTTTTGATTAATGCTTGATGGAATCTTGAAAATTTTCTCCAAGGTTACTTCATTCTTGTGTTAAGACCTCTAGTTTGGCCTTTATTAACTGTTCTTTAGTCCTCTCAATCAACTCTCTCTCTTTCCTCTTCACTATGTTCCTTTCTTGTTTATACAAAACCTTAAAATTTCTAACTAACATGGGTCTAACACAAACCTGAGTTGAC
>JANIJF010000005.1:14149240-14159929 GCA_024520955.1 Erythroxylum bequaertii
GTATTATTACGATGCTATGCAGTTTCAATGATTTGAAACAGGAATGACAGATAGAAATTATGAGAATTTGAAGTCAGAAGTCTGCCGGTAATGGCTGATTATCTTTGATATTCAGAATGCCGCTGCATATCAAACGACAGGAAGAAGAATCTCCCTTTTCTCCTTTTTCCCTGTAACGTCAAATAGCAGTTATTTTCTGTCTTACAAAGTGCAAGAAAGACACGAAAATGATAGTACTAACACGCCTCCTATTGGTTGAGGAAGCATCATGATACAAGTAAAAGATCAAGTAGCATCACTAGAACATGCAATTAAGATATTTGTGTTCTTGTCTCTTTGCCACCTTTTTTTACAATTTGGTCTCTATCCTTGTCCTGATCTACATTTGAATAGTTTCCCCAATGGTTTTCTCATCCCTATGAGCAAATAAGCAAATATGTTTTCTAGATAGGATTCACTAGTCAGCAAAAGCAAGAAACGCTGTCATAGGTAAAGCCAGAGTACAGTTCTTTTAATAAAAGAAATTCCGAAGCCTGCCTTTTCTTGATGTACCGGTGCCCGATGCACTTTTGTTCATAAAAAAAAAAAATTGTGAACTCCCGGATGGTGTTAATGCATTTGTGCTTGATGCAACTTCAAAATAATCTATACGGGCATCCTATTCCGTTCTTGTTTCTGTCGTGCATTTAGCACCCACATTTCCAGATGAAGATATGATTTAGCTTTGAAAACAATACTGTTCTTGCGCTGTGTGATGACCAATAGAACTTTCAATTCAGACAACACGTGCTTGAAGAGTTATGAGAACGGTTGGTAGATGGAATCCCAGGTGGACATTTTACCTATTTGCAATACCTGAAGTTCTAATTTCAGCATAGATAGTCACTCATATTTGTTCCCAGATAGGCGTAGGAAACATTGAAAATCAGCTTCTCGAACACAGATTTTGTTATTCTCTGTGTTTTTTGTTATGTGATCTACTAATATGATCCATCTCTAACTGGTATGGTAAGAAATAATTGTCTTACGTCAGTGATCGTGTCTCTATGCTTTTGTAGTGATTATTGGGGAAGTTGCTAACTTTGCTGCTTATGCTTTTGCTCCTGCGATTCTTGTAACTCCCTTGGGAGCGTTGAGCATTATTTTCAGGTATGATGTATTAGCAGTCGGTTCACGGTCTATTGTCTGTATGGGGAGTCGTAGCATGTTTGTATATGATTAAAGCATTATTTTTCATTACAGTTCAGTTCTAGCACACTTCATTTTGAAAGAGAAGCTGCATATCTTTGGTGTCCTTGGATGTGTTCTTTGTGTGGTGGGCTCTACAAATATTGTCATACATGCACCGCATGAAAGAGAAATTGAATCTGTTAAGCAAGTATGGCACCTTGCCACAGAGCCAGGTACTTTGAAAGTGGCGTTGATTGCTCGCTCTGAAAATTTAATGGATATGTTTGAGGCCCCAGTCAATAAATCTGCAAAAGGAAAACAAAAAACTTGTTCACTTACTACCTATGCGTCATTCTCACAATTTCAGGTTTCATTATATATTATAATACATTTGAACATTATATGAATGTTCTCTCCTGGGATTCCTAACATGGAAACTTAAGAAGTGATCATGTGGATCATCTGTCTTGTTGCTTGGATAAATAGTTCTTATTAAAGCTATGGCCCTAAAAATTATTACTTCTTGTATGTTGGAAATTATCATATATTTGTTTTATTAGCTGTAGCTGAAAACAATTGATAACTGGTCTCTCAGTTGCATGAATGGAGCAAATGAACACCTAACCTTTAGATGTGAACCATAATCAAACAACGTCTCTTCAATACCAGTGCCTTCTCTGTAAAGTTGCTGATTGCCTAAATTGGTCGTGCAGTTTGGAAAGAAAGATTCTGAATCTGAAATGGCTTTTTGAGAACGAGTTGGATTTTACCCTTAGTGGCAACATATCAATAGATTTATGTAAATGTATTCAAAATCTAGTTAAATTATCTGCTGCATCTATCTGATTGTCATGAAATTGCTCTGCAAATGCATTTTTAGCATCAAAGTGCTTCGATTTGATCAAGCAATTCTTTTGCATGACAGGTTTCCTTGTCTATACTGGCATAGTTCTGGTTGTGGTTGCTATTCTCATTTTCCGCTATGTACCGCAGTATGGGCAAACTCATATGATAGTTTATGTTGGAATATGCTCTCTTATGGGCTCCCTCACGGTCTGTTTATTATCTTTGATTTTCCCTGAAATTTTTCTTGTTCTACATTTACAGGTTTAACAACTTGGTACTGTTATTTATCTGTAGGTGATGAGTGTGAAAGCAGTTGCAATTGCTTTAAAGCTGACTTTTTCTGGAATGAATCAATTCAAGTACTATCAGACATGGTTTTTCACTGTGATTGTGATTTTTTGTTGCCTTCTGCAAATTAACTACTTGAACAAGGTAAAATTTATAGATTTCCCTTGGACGAATATCAGATTTTATGTGAATGGCATTGGTGCAGGGGGCCCAAGTTTGTTAAGCCATCCATTATTACACAACTGATTCTGCAAAAACAGTTGGACTTCTGATATTACTGATACATTTCACCTTTTATGATGGGAATGGAAACCTCAAATTGGTATTTAGCACTCTGCTAGTGATTTAAGTATCCTAATCCTAAACATGTTAGAGATCTGCTAACACTGGAGCGTTGGTGGTTAATGATGAGTCAGTATGCGAAATATTCCACTTTGGTTCTTTAGCATTTAAGTTGTCTAGAGCCAGGAAAATTCCTAACCTACATCTATCCAATCTTTTGCAGGCACTGGATACCTTCAATACAGCTGTCATCTCTCCAGTCTATTATGTGATGTTCACATCTCTGACTATTCTCGCCAGTGTCATCATGTTTAAGGCAAGATGAGATGAGATGTGATATTATTACACGAATCTTCCATCACCAAGATACGGATACTAATCATGGTCTGATAACAAATGCAGGACTGGGACACACAAAATGCATCACAGATTGTATCAGAAGTGTGTGGTTTTATCACCATCCTCTCGGGAACCTTTCTTCTTCACAAGACCAAGGATATGGGTAGCAGCAGCTGTAGTAGTAGTAGTCGTCCAGAGCCAGAATCTCCAGTTCTCACCGCCACAGATACTGGTGCGACCCGAGATTGTGAATAGTAGAGGATCAGACATCTATTCTTGGACCTGTGCCACCATCACTTACGTTGACAGAGTTTTATCCTTTCTTGATGTTGATCTTCTTCCACTTGTTTATAATTGATTGGTTCATTACGAAGAGATCAGGATACCAAAGAGTTGCTATTTCCAAGATTAACTTTTTTTTATATATACAAGAAAAGAAAACACAAAATAAAATTACATAACTAGTCAGAGGGTAATACGCCCTCGACATATCCTCGAGGAAGATTGAGAGGCACCCTGGCATATTCTGGGGGAGAATTGAGAGGCACCTAGAGGTGTAGAACTTTGAAAGACTGCCACAATTGTTTCTCTGACGCAACAACTTGATCCCCGGATCTGACGAGGAACCTCATTCATAGAATTATAAAAATTAAATATACGATACTCAAAAAAAAAAGGTGATTTGTCCCTTTTTCATCCAAGAAGGTTATAACACGTGTATAAAGGACAAGGTTATTAAAGGTTAAAATTAACTTTAAAAAAGGAAAATTAAAAAAAAACTACTTTGAAAAAAAATCTTTTATTTTTAATCATTGTTAAAAATAAATTATTACAAGAAGTTACAACAAGGCTAAGCTTCGACTTCTTGCCCATTAACCACCAATGGCAATGGAGTTGTGTTCATTTGTCAGTTTATCCCACATTATTACAGAACATACGTAAGCCAGTTCTACTTCTGCCACTTTCTTTTATTAGGGTCGCTAACTGTTTGTTTTACTTTGCACACGAACGGAAAAAAGTGCAATGAGAAGTTTAAATTTTATCAAATAATTAAAAAGGAAACCTTTTTTTTACGTAAAATTCCACCAATATCACTTGCTCGATCTGTGCAGATTCCATCGTTTTCATTTCTCTTCCCATTATTCCTGAGAATATCCCTCACCTCTTCAAATTCTGCTCTCTTCATTCTCCAGGTAATCCTTTTAATCGCTGTCGTTTGGTGCTTAGTTTTGGTTTTTGCTTATCTGGGTTGGTGTTTTTGGACACTAAGAGATGTAAAGTGATGATCTGGGAATTTTTGGTGGCTTAAAGAGTTTTGTGGTTGATAGTGGGTATTGTGGTTTTGGTACCGATTGGGTATTTGGTTGTTGGTGTCTGATGGTGCCAACAAAAAGAAAGAAATGGACAGAGGCAGAGGAGAAAACCCTTATTCAGAAGTATGGAGAGATGGTCTCTGATGGGTCACTTGGGAAAATGAAAACCCGTGAGAAGAAATATAAACCTATTGCTTTGTTTGTCAATTCTGTGTACCATTCGCGTGATCCTATTGCGTACCCTTGGCAATGGACGTGGAAAGATGTGTCTACTAAGGTGCAGAACATGAGACATCAGTACTTGCTTGTCAAGCAAAAAATAAAGAAACCCGAGCTTGCTGCCATGGAGGATGCTGGAGGTGGAGAGTGTAGCAATGGGGATGAGTTTGATTGGGTGGAAGGGCTCACGCATTGGTCAAATTTTTTGCGCTATAAGGAGATTTTTGGGGATGTGCCTGGTGCATATGGGAGTAATTGTAGTAATGGTAATGAGTTGATGGGAGTGTTAAATGAGGAGCGAGAGAATACTGGGGGATTGCTGAGTGGTGGTCAGAGGATGGACATTGTGGAGTTTGGGCAAGTGGGTAATTCAACTGATGGGGATTTTGCTGGCATTGATGGAGGTGATAATGGGATGCTGGGTTTGGGGTTTGATTATGAAGAAGAAGATGCAGAGGAGAATTATAATGGGAATGAGCAGATAAGAGAAGGTGTTAATGGTTTCATGTATGAAGAGGTTGAACCAAACGGATCCAATTTGCAGAAGAAGAAGAAAGTAAGGAAGGGGTTAGAGAAGAGGGTGTTTGGGTTCCTTTCCAATCAGTTTGGACAGTTAAGGGAAATGGAAGCACGTTTTGAGCAGCGAGAGGTGGAGAGGAAACAGGAAAGGAAGAGGAGGGAGGATGCTCAAACTGAAAGGGAGCAAGAATATCAAAGGAAGTTAGAAGAGAGGGAAAAAGAGAGGGAAGAGAGGGAAAAGGCTAGAGAAAAGTTGAGAAGGCAGAGACTTGGAGAATTGGAAGCTATGGAAAAGGAGAGTGAAGAAAGGCAAAGAAGAAGAAGAGAGGAAGAGTTGATAAAAGAGAGAGATTGGGAGGAGAGAATGAGCAGGAGGAGAACGGAATGGCAGAAAAGGATGGATGAAATGTTGAGTCAGCACCGATCAGATATGGGGCAGATCCAGACCCGCATTCTCCATGAGCAACAGAGCCTCACTAGCCAGTTGCTTGGGATTTTTTCACAGTGGACTGGTCACGCTACTGGGCTCTCTGATCACACAGGTGCTAACAGCCATTATCTTTCACAAATGATGCAGAATTTACACCATGTAAGTGGCATGATACATGGAGATCCTAGGGTTGATGGAGATACTCAGGATGACCAATTTATTGTTGATGGATGATGGTCTGCGACAACGAATTCAATTACATGTGTGGTGACAGAGGTAGTATAAAGGTAAAAGAACTGCTAATCGCATTTCTCATGGATTTTTGATTACATTGCTAGCTGTATATTTACTTGTATTCAGTCAATAAGATATTAACATTCTTCCCTCAATTTTTATTGTAACTACACTTGATGTAAATTAATCTTTGTACAATATAATCTATTCTTCTTTATTATTTGTTTCTTTATCTAAGGTTATGTTCTTCTTCCTGCCAAAGAAAGAACACAAACAAAATTTGGGGTACTGAAGAAACATGATTACTAGTATTAACATCTATTTTCAAAGATGTCTTTCTGTTACTTATTCTAATATGTTGACTTATTTGGCTTTATAAGCATCAGATATGGGGTTATCTTCAAATCTTTCAGCTTGCCACTTCTTTGGATGTCACTACGACATGCTACAACAGCATTTCCTTTATGGGGCTATTTAAGTAGTCTGCCGGAAACTAGGTCAATAAACCTTACTTTATGCAAGATGCATTAGATTGTCTTTGGGCTTAATATCTTGCCTTCTGCCAATCTTCTTGTCATGTTTCGAGCATGTCATGGGGTTATCTTCAGAATATCACATCATGCTGTTTCTCCAAACCTCTATAATACTCCATTGCTGCCATCTTGCTTTTCATTCTTTCCGATGCTTCTAATTGATCAAGGTGGAAAGCGTCATGCTTCATCACTTCCTGAAGCTATCCAGGCCAACATAACCTCGTGGAAATTTAATCTCTCTGAAACATAAAATTCTTTTAAAGTTGAGAATAATTTGGCTTGTTTACCAGGAGAGCAGAAAATAATAGAAAAGATGAAGGTTGTTTTTCTTTTCTCATAATTTAGAGGATGTTGAAAGCAATTCAAAAGGACCACTGAGGCACTGACTGGAAAGGATGAGGGGCTGTTTGTAGAGATGATTGGGCAGATAGAAGTTAAGGGGCGGCTGTTGCGGATACAGGAGGGGGTGCCTTTTAATAATTTGAGGTTGGTCCTTTTTTGTTTATGATGAATTGAAGCAGAAAGTAACTCAAGAGGTTCTTGACAAGAGGAAAGCTTGATACCGTAATCTCTGGGAGAGATTAGCCTTGATACCTGGCGAGAATTTCTCGTCAGAATTTTCACTTGTAAACATCGTATTCACTATTCTATTTTGCTGGAAAGTTATTGCTTTTGGAAGAAGCAGATTATCCGGCCTCTGAATCAGAAATCCTGTCCTGTCCAAGCGGGACCTGCTTAGTTATAACGGATACCTGCTTCTCAATAAACAAGAGTAAACCCACATACTGTCGCATAAGGCGAAGGTCCAGCGCGTCACACAGATTTCTTCGTTCCTAAGATGGGACAACATGATCGCGACTGTACTCACTGAGGTCTTATTGAAGTAAACCAAACTGATAAAATACTAGGTTGAGGCTTGGCTTTGTGAAGGTGTAAAGGAGGAGCAGATGGAGTTTGTGCTTACATACATTTGATGCGAACTTGGAATCTTTTAGCATACTGATTACGTTTCATCATCTTGGAGGCCCAGTGGATGCCTAGTGTCTGTTGGTTGTCAACTCATAAGGTGTTGGTCATAATATTTACCTAGACGTTCATATATTATTTTGTTAGTTCTGTTGTCTATTACAGCAGCAGGCAACTCTTGGTATGTAAAATCAGCTGACAGATGCTTACCATGTCCCGAGCAGGAAACACTACTATAGTTAGACTCAGTTACTGTTCAAGCAGGTCTAAGCCTGTTGCGTTGCCATGATAGGGGAGGGGGTATTTTATTTAAAGTCATGCTGAAAAGTTAAATTTTCCCGTCCTAAGGCATTGAATTTTCCTATTTGACATATTCTTTGTTTTTTTAATTGTTCAATAAATTGAATACTTGGAAACTTCTGTCTTGCAGTTCTGTTTTGACTAGTTCAAGTACGGTCTCAGGTTCAATGACGTGACCTTTTCAACTAACCAGTATCTGTTTTTGGGCTACAACTGCTTACCGATCTCACCATAAACAGTTGACACCCATGTCGATCAACTTTTTTCTGTTCTAACAATGCTTCTCTGGTGATTTATGGTAACTAATATTGCAATTACTTAATCATCCAAACTTTGCATAAAAAATTTCAAGCTTCCAATCAGCTTTTTCTGTAACATTGACAAATCTACTTTGATTCGTTCATATAGTTCTGGAAGAAATGGCGGTCGACTTCATGTTAGACTCAGTTCTGGCTTTCTCACGTTAAATTTCCTCGCGAGGGTTTAAGATAGGAATCAAATCAAGCTTAAGTTCAGCCATGTCCCAACTTCCTCATCACATTCTTGCGGAAATACTTTCAAGAGTTCCTGTTAAGCCTCTGGTACGTTTTAAGAGCGTGTGCAAGTTATGGGACTATTTGATCTCTGATCCTCAGTTTGCAAAGCTCCAACTCAGACAATCCATGGCAGACAACAAAAACACCTGTTGCAGAGTTCTCCTGACGACTTGGCCACCCAAATCTGTAGACTCTGAAGAATCTACAGACAACATTAATGCTGTAAGGAACCTCAGTCATCCCATGATAATTGAACGTCCTCTTAGCTATTTCTACTGAATAATAGGATCCTGTAATGGTCTAGTTTGTCTGTATGATGAATTCAACAACATTCTGATATGGAATCCAACTACCAGGGACTACAGAGAATTGCCAAAGCCAACAGGTTCTCTCAATCACATGTTCGGTCATGGACTTGGCTATAATTCCTCCATTGATGACTACCAGATAGTATATGGGAGCGAAATTAAAGCGGATGGCTTTCGTGAAACTGGGTTCAATATCTTCACCTTGCGAACAAGTACCTGGAGAAGATCCAAGCACAATCATGATGCAATCACGTCGCTCTACACCTAAGTTGAACAAACAATCTAAGCACAATCATGATGCAATCATACCTTGGACTTTTTCATTAAAATCGGTTGCCTTTGCAAACCCGCAGACCTAATGTGACTTAATTATTTCACATCCAAAGTTCGCCTAGCATCTAAAATTTTTACCAACTTTCATGTGCCCTCGAGATTTCTTCAACATCTCACATATGTCACTCTTACTTAGATGATTTCACCTTGTTTTCTGATTGACGTGTATCTTCGTGTCAAACTATATGTCAAAAATCAATCAAAGCCTATCAACATTTACATGATTTCAGTAGCTGAGCTTAAAGGTCTAATAAATCACCCCAATTAGAAGAATTTGAGGCCCTCAAATAATCTATAGGCACTTCCTGTCAATTGTTCATTCATGGTCTCCTTAACCAAATTTTAAATACAAGAGCAAGTTTTCTTCTTCATAGGCATACCTCCTATGTGTCAAATTTTCACTTCCTTGGGATTGCTTATGGCCATTCTCAAGGCTCATTGTGCTCATCTCTCACCTTCTGTTTCGAGCATTCACGAACAAATTATAACCCTTGGTAAATGAAGCAACGTCTCTTTTTGACTACTTCTTCAACCAACATTAAGAAGAATTTGAGAGGTAAGAAGGTCCTTGAAAGTCAATTATAAAGTTGAACAACTTATCCTCCTTTAACAAGTTGTATATATCTAATTTTAAAGATGTGAATTGTTTCACGTGCTTTTTCAGTAAGTATTCTTAGCTTCAATGCTTCTCTCGCAAACCAAAAAGTTTTACTGGGAATGAGTTAGTATATTACCTCCTTCATTTTCTGTCAATTGTCAATGAAAATCTACCGGCATTGATATCATTTGAGGTCCTCATCCTCTTCTATAGCTTAGAGTCATAGACCATATATAACATTGTAAGTAACTCCTCATACACTTTAAATTAGACATATTTATTGTCGCAAAGTATTGCTGCATATCGTATAAAAAAAACTTTTAACTCATTGGCGCTCCATTTGCCATAAAATATTTAGCCTCGTACACTTTCATAGACGGAGCTACATGTAACTCTATGGAGGCATTGGGCCCCTCAAGGTTTTTTAAAAAATTATTTTTAATATATATATATATATAAAAGGATAGAGTTATTTAAGGGTTAGTGGTGTACTGGGCCCCTCAAAATTTCAAAAAATAAATATTTGAGCTCTCCTATATTAAATTTTCTGACTCCGTCACTGTACACTTTCACTAAAGTCTTAGTAGCTCAAACTCCAATTTTCAGTCATAGAACATTTGAATATTAATAAGTTATAGCTTACCTTCTCACAAGCTTTTAGTTGTTCTTTGCGTACTCTCATAATATCTTGAAACTCCCACACTTCAAAGCATCTTAACAATTAATGAAATCATTCCCTCGTCCGCTGTGACTACAAGACAAATGATTGTCTTTAATTTTGTAGCTCTCTTAATTGCTTTCACCAATCATTAATCACAACCAGGCTCAGGCTCTTATAACAGTTGTCACAAGGAGTACTTTTCTAAATAGTAAATACAACAAAATGAGAATAAATTTCAAAGTCCTTATGTAGCAATCCATCTTAAGTCTGTTAAAACTCAACTTCATTTGTGATCTTTAAATAATTTATATACAAGTTTTAACTAATGATGTCAAAAAAGTGAAGGAGGTCTCTTATTGTCCTCCCTCTCGATGGCAATACTTGGTTGAAGGCTTGAAGCTTGAAAAGTGAAGGAGCTAGGTCTTTGATTGTCCAACCTCTCGATGGCAATACTTAGTTGAAGGCTTGAAGCTTTGATTTTCTGGAGTCTAGAAAGGAGCGATTTTATAATTTTCAGCCTTTAGCTAATGTTATAACTTCTGGAACATTAGGGTTGTAGCACCAAAACATAACGATTTTCGTGGCTTAATATTAAAGAGTTTAGTTGAAGAAATAAGAAACGATATCGCACAATATGGAGGAGAAGTGGTTGTTCTATTATGGTCGAAGAATTGACTTCAAGAAGTGGGAGAAACTTTTTGGTACGCTATTCTAAAGGCAACGTGTTCCTCAATCTTACGTTTGGTTAGCGTCCTCAGGGGTGAGGACGAATGACAAAGACGCAAAAGTTCTGTCTTCCGTTCTGTTTGTTTGC
>JANIJF010000005.1:14222787-14239404 GCA_024520955.1 Erythroxylum bequaertii
TTAACTATACTTATAATCTAAAAATGGCATGTATAATTTTTTAAAATTATACATGCCATTTCTTGTCTTATTAATGGCCAATGTTTTCGTTCTGTCTCTTGCAACCAAACACATTTTGTCCTTGAGACGGAGACAGTTTTTTCTGTTCTGTCCACTATAACCAAACACCTCACTGTCTCCAATTTTTGTTTCGTTCCATCTCCAATTTTTTGTTTCGTTCCGTCTCCAAATACCGGAGACAGCAACTATACGTAAAGTTAATTAAAGAATTATTGAATAAATTACATAGTTCTAATTGTTATTCTAAGCTAGAGTTAAGATCATGATATGATTAAATAAGGATGCACCCTAAAGTCATTCCCAAAATACCCTTTAGAACTTATTAAGGCCACTTTGTATTTTTTGGTTATTCCTTTTAGACTGACTGATGCTCCTTCATCCTTATAAAATTTGATGAATGAAATCTTTAAACATTTCCTAAGGTGATTTATCGTAGTGTTCTTTGATGATATCTTGATTTACCATAGCTCTTGCCAATAACATCTGGAGCATATTTATAGAACCATAAAGGTAATTAAAGATAATCAATTGTTTGTTAAGGAAGAAAATATATTTTTAGAGCAAGACATATAGGTTATCTTAGGTACTCTATCTCTGAAAATAGGGTAACAACATATTACAAAAGATGAAGACTATTATAAATTGGTCAATATCGAGGATCTGAAAGAATTGAGAGGATTCCTTGATCTTACCAATTACTATTATATTTTAATTAAAATATATGAAAAGTTGGCTAAGATCTTAATATAAATGTTAAAAATACAAACATGGCCAATTGGAATTAGGACATAAGGTCACAATAAGCCTTTGATGATCTCAAAAGAGCCATTACATCATCACTTATTCTTGTTTTACATAATTTTTAAAACCATTTATAATTAAGTATAATGCCAGTGGAATGATATTTGGTTCGATTTTGCAACAAGATAAACCCATATAGTTTCAATAAGCAAGGTTTTAGTTGCTAAGCACCAAAGATTGTTCATTTATGAGAAGGAATTTTTAGTTTTGATTAAGGCTGTTAAATATTGGCGTTAATATCTGAATGGGAAACCATAAGAGCCTGAATTGGAGCAAAGGGTATCTAGTCCTTTCCAATAAACACAGTTACCTAAACTACTTGGATATGATTTTGAAGTATAGTATAAGAGTGGCAAGGGAAATGTAGCAGTAGATGCACTCTTATGGGTTATTAGCACCAATCTGTTAATCATATCAATTTTTCGTAAGTACACACTAATACGATGGAGGACATTAAATAATGTTGGGAAAAGGATACTTACTATTGTGAATTTTATCACAAGGTTAAGAAAGGGGTGAAGTTGAAGCATATGAATGGAGAGAGGAGCTCTTAAGGTGGAAAGAGCAATCAATAAGATAATGAAAACGTTTCTGAGGTGTTTTTGTGATACTCCATATAAATGAGTCGATTGGACTCCTTTAACTAAATGGTAGTATAAACAGCATACTACATACATAAGTACTAATTCAACACCATTTAAAATTGTGTATGATTATCGTATCCCTTACTTTGTGGGAGACTCAAAAAGTCCTAATTGCTAACTAGGAGGATAAAGAGACAAACTTTAGTAGTAACAATTTTTTTTCTAAAAAGCGCTCAACATAGAGTGAAGCAAGAAACTGATAAAGGAAGATTTAACAAAGAATTCGACGCAAAAGATTGAATTCTCCTTAAACTACAACCATATAAACATCATTCTTTTCACAGAAGAATTAATCATAAACTTTCTCATCGTATCATCAACTTTACGAGATGGAAACAATAGAGGTGGTGGCATATAAGTTATGACTGTCACTACATATTTCAGATATCTCAACTTGAACATTCACCCTATATTTTATGTATATAACATCTAACTTAAAAAAGGCCACTTTTCCTTTCGAGCTACAGAGAAGATCTTTTGAATCAAATTTATAAACAAAATTCTTGAAGGAAGAGAAAATTGTTGCTGATAAAGGAGCAACAAAGTATCTCGGAAAGCCAAGTATGAAGGAAAGAAGATAGACATGACTATACCAATAACACTTAAAACGCACCATACTTTGATCATCTAAAGAATAAACAATGGTCATGTATTCGATGCTTTCCAGTTCTATTAATATTGTATCCATTGTATAACAGCGAATCGCGTAATAATGGAATGAAATTCTTCACTCTGTCTAAGCTGTTCTTTTCTCTCCTCTCTGAAATGTTCTTGTATCTGGGAAATATTTCCAGTAGAATAATTTACCAAAACAGAATTAATTCAGCATCTATTTCTAATTTTCATACACCAACGAGCTACAACTTACATCCCAACCAAAGTTTTTCCCCCTTCTAATTTGTTCTCATAACCAATAATGTATAGCCCAAATGCTTAATATACATGGTCCATGAACAAAATGCCACAGTTTCAACCTGGAATAAACCGAGAATGTCTTTCATTGTACACATTTTATCTTTTTTGCAGTGTCTACTATGTTTTGAGATATTTCAGGGTGCTTGAGTTTCAACAGTTTCCCCAGCCGAACTGTCGTCTCCAGGAAGCAACCATCCCTTATGCATGGTTCCGAACAAAGACCAAAAAGAATCATATTGACATCTTCCTCAAGCTGAAGGCTGAAGAGGTGGCTGAAGACCTGAAGAAGAGTACAACAAGATTTTGTATAATTCTCTTGAAAATACAATACATAAATCTATAAAGAGAATCTAATAGGAGTGAGGGGGATTGATATTGCAACTGAAAATAAAGCCAATATTGTAAAAGATAACTATGTTAAGTGGCAAGTCCAAATTCATGCAACGTTGTTTTTATATTCGTATTCCTGCTTTATCAAAGTGGACAACCCTTTTTTGAAATACGAAAACAAGCAACATAAAGATTCTCAGTCCTCACCGCTTTCATCCTTGAAATAACCATATCTTTAACAGTTGTGGACCTAGAGACCAAGTTAACAATAAAGAGACCTCGCTTGGAAAGGGTATCTCTCACAGTCAGAAGAAATGACTCTTCAACAAAATCTGCAGCCGGACATGTCATTCCAAAGCTGTTCATAACCAAGCCAAAAAGGAGCAACATGAACTCAGATTGGAGATGCATCCAAAAGCAATTACATACAATAGTTTTATCTACCTTGAGTCAGACGAGTCCACATCAATTACAAGTATGTCAATCCCATTACTGTTTCCGCTTTCTGATGGGGATACTATACCACTTTCATTTGGAGAAGGCATTGTAGTGCAAGCATTATCCCCATTTCCATGAATGGTTGTCATTTTATCATGTGCTGCAAACTTTTTAAAATCTCTGATGAACTCAATTCCATCAGCAATATGCACCTGCAATGCCGAGTAAGGCATATCAACAGTGAATACAATTTTAAATTTGTGGATGTCAAGATAACCTATTGATGCCAATAACCCCTCAAGCTTACAGAAGAAATGTAAATTAGAGTTTTGGGTTTTTATGTTCTGTCCAAACCCCCAAAACTCTTCCTTGGGATAATTAATACTATCCTACTTATAACAATAAAAGACGCATGCAAATTGTAAAATTTAAACAAAGTAACATCTGATCCAGTTTACTTGTATCCAAAATGGCTGGTCATAAACTAAAGCAAATATCAACCATATGGAAGATAGCAGTTGAGTCTCCAAGACATCACTGATCTCAACAAAATGATCTTTTGTTAATAATACGCCAGGTAAAACTCTCATACTCAAACTCATTCTAAACCAAAATAATTTAAAATAGTAAAAGTGCTTGATACATTGTTCCAAGTTATGAGCCTTTTTCGAACTGAACCTACCTTATGGTATGGGGAAGTTCATGAAAAAAAGGTAGCCATTAAATTGTAAAGCGTAAATTACCTTCAAATTTTTATCTTCAATAAAACCAAAGTAGTCCCTTGCAATACCAAGCATCACAGGATCTAACTCCACCACCTGTCAAATTCATAATTTCTCAAACCAATTCTATCAGAATGAAAAAGAAAAAAAAAAGGCATCTGTCATCCCCATTACCCTTTGTTGGATTTGTGGGGTGGTTTTAAAGTTGACAATTACCTCAATGTTCAAAAATTGTATACATTGGTGCAGGAACATAGGAAGCAAACCAGCTCCAAGGCCTACAACAACTGCATTAACCTGAGAAAGACAGAGATTAAGTTCTTCATCAACATTCAAAATAATGACCCTGCTCTCACTGAGAAAAGCACTTGTAACCACAGAAACAAACTTCTTTGACTTTTACAGGCCAACCAAACTTGGAAGTCATATTTCAGAACCCCTTGCTTCAGTTACCAAAGGCTCTGGTCAACTTTGGAGTGCAGATGCAAGGACATAAACCATTTACATCAGAATGAGACTTGCATATATTGCAGCAACCTCTGAAACGCAAGAAGAAATGGGAAAAGGTAGCCGATCTCACCATTCTTTCCGATGATGCTGAACTTTCCAAATAAGAAGAAATCAACATGAAGCCAGAGAGAATCCCCATGTGATATGAACTAGCCAGATAATCGTGATAAACCTTCACCTCCTTGCTTGAATCTACAGTATTGAGTTACAGGGGAAAAAAAGAAGATATATAAAAATGATGAACAACAAAATGATTACGCAGCGACACATTGTTTGGCCATTTATGCACCAATCTCAATCTGAAAGCTTTAGCAAACCACTTTGACTTTGAGAACAATTTGATAACAACAAACGATCTAGTAAATGCAAATATAAAATACAAATTTTTCAGTTGCAATTGTTTGATAACAGAAGATAACTTCATCTAAATAGATATCAGCATGGATAATCTTTTACATAAAAAAATATTTGAGCAAGGCTAACTAATAAAGTACACAACTCAAAAGAATGGAGGAAAGATTAACCTGAGGTTTTAAAAGGAATCACTAAGGAAAGGAGAATTTTAAGAGTCAAAGTATATAAGTGAACTGTTACCCTTGTTTTGTTTCCGAGCTCCCCTTTTCTTCGATTTTGTCGATCTAGTTTTCCCCTCCACTTCAGTAACTCTCTGACAAGATTCATCTACTAAGAGAAGAGCTTCAGACTGCACCAAACCCTCAGATCTTTGGAAGACAAGACGGCGGAACATTAAATCTCTGGATGGTAAAAGGCAACTGATAACATCATCAACATGTTCATAAACAACATCTTCAACAGTAATAGGCCCAGTTGAGGGAGATATAACCTACAGAATTCAAACAACAATAATCCAATAACAGAAATATTGAGAAATTTTTACTATAAACATTAAGTAGATCCAAGTTCACAATATACTATCAAAAGGAAGAAGGATAAAGATTCCAAATAGTGCATTAAAGATTAAGACAGCCTATTAGAACTGGGGTACATCTTTAACCTAATGAACAGTATTTCGTTGTTTGATCCCATCACTTGCCATCATGAAGCTGCAATAACATTACACGGTTGAAGAAATGTGAGAAACAATTAGTTGAAGCATAGAAATCAAGGAGTTTCCCATTCCTAAACCAGTAATTAAATGTAAATTTTCAAACAGTAACATACGGGATTTTTGTTCCATCATCATGTTTTCCAGGAGCTAACTCTTTAACGAGAGGAGATAAATCTTTCTGAAAAATAAACAAATATCAGATACTAATGCCACAAAACGGCAGCAAGTGATTGTTGGTAAAATCAGAAAAGCATGTCTCTTTAATGAGTGAAAAACAAAGAGAATTACCTGGATATCATCCATGCTAGCAATAGTGTGACTACTATCCAGTATAACCTTCACTCAGCACACAAGATTTTAGTTAGAAGCTATGGTGAAGTTAAATCTAGAGGAACAGACAGAGACCAAATAATATCCCAGATACCATTACTAGACGAGCAGCCTTTGAGCTTTCAACAACCATCCATTGTCCTTCTTCTGAAGAGAAGAGCCATTCATGAGCCCGATTCTGAAATCTAAGATCCAGTTAAGTATTTCAAAGAGAAGAAAAGGTAGTTCCCAAATCAATCGTTCTGGCATAAGTTTAAAACATTGTAAAATTTCAATACTAAAACTAAACTAAGTCACGAAGGCACATCTATGCATGTACATGCATATTCAATCCAAAATATCAATGAGGGACCGCAGAAGAAGGTATGCAGGTCATTTGTTTCAATTACATAAGCATATTTGTTAATGCATCCAAGGAACCATGTTCAAAGGATGTAAATCAATCCAATGATAGTTGTGACAGTTCTTCCAGATGTTGCAAAGAAGTTATCTTTTCTTTTAGAACAACCAGAAATTTAGTCTGACAACATTAATAATTTTGCTATTTAGTGCATCCAAAGAGAAGACATATTGGAGATACCTTAGGCACAATAAAAACCCCATATTGATAAGAAAATGGGCCCATCTCCTCCCTGGCATCAAGAAGGACAGATTTGTAACAAAACCCGGAATTTCCTTGCCCCACCAAAGTAAGCTGACATCGGCGACCTTGGCTAAGCTTTGTCAACTCCCCTTTGACTCCTAGTTGCAGATCTTCTAGAGAGTAGGATATATCAGAACCACTGGAATATTCTCTACGTGTTTGATTCTCTTTATCAAAGGCTTCAAGGAGACCAGAAGCCTAAAAAAGTAAGAAGCAAGCAGTGGGATGTCTATACCAAGATTCTTATACAAAGTTAACAAACTATGGAATATAAGAATGAATAACAACGTCCAATTATTAGACAGTAATAAGAAAAAGCGTCAGTCTTTGTGTTAACTAAGTGCCTGATAACTTTCACTTTACTGCAAACAAAGTATCCAATTTTTTATCACAGACAAGGCAATCAGTTTTAATACCTGATTTCCACCACAATCAAGGGATGAATGATCGATCAATGACTCTATCTGGTGCAAAACGATAGATGTATCTTTTTCAGCAACCATCATAAAGGTGCGAAGGTTTGGTTTACTGGATGCTTTGTGTGGTATTGCATAACTACTCATTTTCCAACCAAACCGGAACTTGGGTAATAGCAAACCTGAAATGGAAGAGAACTTGTATCAGTTGAGATCAATCACAAAAATCTATGTCAAATGTATTTCAGCGGAAACGTGAAACAAAAAGAATATATATCTCTTAGTATTTCACATCACAACTAATTTAAAGCGAATTATCAAGCATTTTAAAACTTTAAAATAAGCAAAAGCATGTGAAACAAAATTGATGAAACTTGGATAAAGAAGTACCTAGAACATGAAACTCTGCAAGTGTAAGGCAAATAAACTTCCCATGAGGTTTCAGAACTCTTTTGACCTGACATAGAACAACAGACAATTTGCTTCAAACACTAAACAAGAAAGTTGATTAACTAAAGCATATCACTGAATAATAAAAAATAAGCTCAAACGAAAACCCAACAAACCTCTGACAGATACTGGCTACCAAGCTTTGGCCCAAGTTCTGGTTCCATCAAAGCATCCAATCCACCCTTATCAATAACCACATCAAAGGCCTCGTCTTCAAACTGCCATATACACACCAACCATTGGTTAACATTATCAGAATAAAGCGAAAATCATGCCAAGCACCGTACATCACACTTACATTCTCAATTTCACCAATTTCTCACATATGAGGAAACAAAGAAGCAAACTTTAGCATAACCACAAACTCACACACCTGCATGGAGGTCATATCCATGACGCGCCACCGCATACCGGATCGTTCACGCACATTCCTCCTCAACATATCCGAAATCACAACCTTCGAGAAATCAATGTTCGTAACATCCTTAAACCCCGCGTCGTACAAATTCTCCTACAACTGCGAATTGCCGCAACCCGGGACCAGAATTTGCGGCGGAATCAACGAAGAAGATGAATCATCGTCTGCGGCGACACGACCACCGGAGAGGATGGAAATGAGAGATTCCTGGATGTCAGTCCACTCGGCATACCACTCAAAGGAGTCATCGGTACCACGGACAGTGAAGAATTTGTCCCAGTTCTCCTTGCTGGTGAAGTCCCCCAGGGTTTCAAGAAGCTGGTCAGTGGACTTCGAAGGATGCTGTGGTTGCTTGCCTTTTTTCCCCATTTATCGTCGGTGAAGGTTTCAGATGGTCCGTAGGGTTTAATCGTGTAGTTTTAGGTGAAGGGAGACAGCGTATCGGTAGAGGTTGCGAAACAGACGAGACTATATCTACTGGGGTTTGTCTCCTGTCACGTCGTGTCGTTTTGAGTCTGTCAATGGGTTTCTGATATAAACGCCAAAACAAAAGGTACAATAAGCCACCAAATTGCAACCATTATATGTTCAGGTGTGGAACAAGAAGCTACTTTACGGTAAATTGGTTTTAATAATTATTTTTTGAAAAGGCTAGTTTTAATAATCTTTATTTTTTTAATTTTTTTTTTAAATGAGTTAATCTTTATTATTATATCATAAAAGGTCATCAGTGGACTATTATACGAAAACATTAAACGTATTTATTTTATTTTAATTTTTAAAAAAACTTTGGCAATAAGTTCTTTTTTTCAAAGTAGGATGGATGCTAACTAAATTTGTTATAATTTCATTTTGATTAATTTTAAAACATTATAAGTGATTCTAAACAAAAGTTAGTCAATTGTTCAATATTAATGTAAGGTAACATTTTTCAGTTACTCTATAAAAAGATTATAACGTAATTGCAATAAAAAATAATTTAATGAATAATATCACATATTGAGTGATGGACGTCACACGTTTGTACCATTTGGACTTGCAGTAGTCAATAATGAATATTCAATGCTGAAAATAGTACTCATATTTTAAAAAATTACATTTATGGAGACACGCAGGCTGTTGGTAAGAGGATTGTAAAACTTAAATAAAAACCTTTTGTACGAAGAACTATAACTTGTAAGCTATTTGTGGTGTTATGTATGGCAATTGGTACAGGCTCCACTTAAACTGGTTTGAAGTCAACGGTCAGCGTTGGGATTGAAAGCAACAAATCGACTTTGTTTCCTGAATTTTTAAAACAAAATAATAAATTGGGTCGGTTCGGCTTACCTTAGACCGATCTAGCTAGAGCCTAGGCTCAAACTCGTGATATCATGAGTTAGGCTCGAACCTAACCCAAACTATTGTCATCCGTATATAATGCTCACGAGGAAGCAAGTGAATAAAGCAAACACATATTTATATGTAACTTATGGTAATCAGGATGGAACATGATAGTAAGGAGAATCAAAATGTAACTATTGAGAAGGTAGTTGATTTATCAAATGAATTGTGGCAGACAAAGCTTCCACCTAAAAATGTAGCTGAAATTGAAGACTCCAATAGGAATGATCGAACTATATCCAACAAGTGTCGGTTTTTTTCATTCAACCATAGCTTTGGTGCATAGGATATATATATATAAATAAATATGTATATATATATATATATATATGAAATGACTGGAATCATCAGTAAATGACAAAAAATATTTATACTACGCATATGAAATGGTAGGTGCAATACCCTAAACATTATAATGTATAATCTCAAAATATGTATTATCATACTACTTTAAGTAGGGAAAAGTAAGATTTAACTTTTCTTTAGTGGGAATCAAAAGGCAATTGATTAGTAGAACATTGGTCCTTGTTACCAAGAAAACCACATTTCGTTAAATTAGATAAAATGACATCATTTGGATGGCCTATTCGCTTATGCCAAACTACAACCTTATTTTCAACAATAATAAAAGTCAAAGGCAAAGTTTTTGAAGCAGTAAATTGCAATGGAAATAATCTCCCACTATAGTCCTCCTCGCGATCACCTTCCCTAATCCTTAATCTTGCACAAGATAACCATAATGAGAGAAATGTACATTACAGTTGTTATCCACCATTTGAATTTGACCAACCGAAGTTAAACTAGAAGATAGTCTAGGAAAGACAAATACATGACCAAAAAAAGGTCCAATATCAACAATGGTTATAATTGGAAGATTATCACCATTAGCAACTTGAATATTTTGTGCATCAATATATTGTCATAGATTATGTAACAAATTAAATAAGTCAAATGTATGATTGGTTGCTGCAAAATAAGCAAACTAAGAGGAAGAGACATTATTAACCTGACCCTGCAATCTAAGAGCAAAGAACTCAGTGAAATTCATTTATTATACCATTTCTAGAGTAATAGGAAACTGATTGGAGCAAGTGTTAGTGCTTGTAGATAAGGAATGGGTAATGTGGGAATCTAAGCCTAAGCAACATTAACAACCCTAGATGTCTCCTTAGACCCACCTATGATAGCTTCTATAGCTATTCTTTGTTCTATGCAATAATTCACCAAGATAGACATCCAATGAAGGAACTGGATTTATATTCAACAATTCAACCTAAGTGGTCTCAAATTCTAGTCTCAGTTTCATAAAAAATTGACCTCACCTGCTTTCTTTATGAACCGGTTGAAGGTTGGCTAACACCTATTTTGGTACCGTATAGTAGATAATACGAGAATATTCACTCAATAGGTTAACAAACCATAATAATATTGCTCAATGAGAGATTACCTTAACTGAAAGTATTGATCTCGGGTTCAAGTTAAAAACATCTTACATTATTATCTTGATCGTATATATGCTTCAAATAGTCCCACATATCCTTACTTGTACCGAAGGAACACAAATTGTTCACTATATGGCCTTCTATAGATGCTAAAATCTAAGAAATAATCCAGACATCTTTTATCTCCCATTGGCTAAGTTCCTTTTTATTTGCAGGAGTAGGAGAAGTCCCATCAATGCGACTCCAAAGCTCTTTACCTTTCAGAAACATTCTAAATTGAAATTACCATGCAACATAATTATTTCCTATAAATAGCTCTTTATAGATATTCTCTAAATAAATAGATCCAAAAATCTTAAAGAGAAGTTGTTGATCAAGAAATAATCATCCTAAAAAATAACTAGAAAACTAGAGAAACCATAAGAAAAAATGACAGTATTTGCTCTGATTTTCAAGTCAAGGTTAAATGCCTCTTTTGAAGATCCTTTCCATTAAATAAGAATTGTTGTGCAATCTATTTTTACTAAGAATATATATACAACTAATGCGCTAATTATTGATACTCTAAAATAGGTAAGAATATATACAACTAATAAACTCTATATGGTAAAATAATTGAACCATACATATTGTGATCTAATCATACATATCATCTCTCGATCTCAATGTATGAATCAAATAATTGAACCTTTAACTTTTATCCCTCCAATTTATTCAGTTACAAGAACATAAATAAATCTCAAGAAAACTAGACATTTCATTAAATTAAAAGACCAATTCAATATATTACATCCTAAGGTCTATTCACCTAAATCTATATCTTATTTAGTCCTTGATCAAACAATAAATAAAAGCAAGAAAGTAAGAAAAAATAAAAGACAAAGAATTCAAAATCATGAATCTTGAATCTTTAGTTCTTAATGAATCCTATTGAATTCTTTGTTCTTCTTCCAAGATTGACTTTTCCTTGATCTTTTACTCTTGTAATTGGCTTTTGAATGACTCTTTTTTGCTTTCAAACTCTACTATAAGTAAAAGCCCTCTCCTTTCCCATTGCCTTTTCTTTTAATAATTCAAACTCTAATTTTTAATGTCAAATACAAGCCCCATTTGTATATGTACATATTATTTTTATCATATTTTGTACCTTTTTCATAAACCAATATCACCAGTACGAGACTAACACAGTGATATGTATAGACCGTATTGTTGAACATAGCTTGAACAAGGGGGTGTTGAGTGAGTAAGGAGAAATAAAATGATCTTAAATGGAACACGACCTAAACATGGTGGCATGTAGGTGCGTATTTTTATTCTTTCTTTACTTTGTCCAAAGTTGCTCCAAAATAACTAAATTCTTCTTTAAATTCCCTCCTTTTCGTTAAAGAGGTATAATTAAAACCTAAAACAAAGCATATCGTATCTAATCTTCTAAAAGTATTTGAAATACAAGTATATTGTTATAAGAATCATATTAATAGTAAGATTTAGTATATATCATAGAGCCAATGAAAATGGAAGATATATAAGCTAAAATAAAGTATGTGGGAACCAATGTAAAGCTTTTGGTTTCATAATAGTAGAAGGTGATGAAGGATTGTAGTAGCTACAACATTTTTTGGCACTATAATTGCTAGGAAAAATTACCACAACCACAATAACATATAATAATAAGAGAAATAAAGTACAAGAAACTAAATCAACCCATAAGCAATTTACTTGAAAAACCCCTCTTAACTAGGAGAAAAACCACAGTCTGAATCTCCACGGACTAAAATCAATCCACTATAATAATCAAGAGTACAATCGACAACCAACAACAATAATCTCAACGACAAGTACAATTATCTCTAGGTTCTATTACAAATTGAAAACCCTAATCAATTTAGTACTTTCTACAAATCCAAGAGATCGATGATGATCTGCTTCCTCTTGATTATCTCACCAAATAACTATCGTCCCACACACCAAAACAATGAAGTAAACCTCTCTTTATCCCTTCCTTTGTTCTGGTTTTTAAGGCAACACACATTACAAGCAAAAAGGGTAAAGTATTTTTATCTCATCATAAATTGTCTTCTCCAATAAGCTAACAAAATAACTGCCTTACTCACCAAGCAATGAACCACCACCCCGTTCCACCTATAGGCTAAAAACAAAAATTCTTCATTTAGTGGCCCAACATTTATAAGTAAAACCGAGCCCACCCTTGCAATATTTCATCGAGAACAATTTTGGTGTTTTACCCCCTTTTTATTTTATTTTTCTCTTTTCTTAGTTTTATTTTATTTCAAACAATAATTAAAATAAAACTCACATATTTGGGGTTTGGGGAGATACACAACGTATTCCTCCCTCGAACCAAATCACCAAACATCACCTTATCCAAGAATCGAACCTTTTTCACAGCCTTGTCCCTTTGGATGCAATGACCCTCCATGTAGCAAATGTTGTTGTCGCCTTTCCTCCCTTTCATCACCAAACGAGCACCGCAGTACACCTTACACCACCTCCCACTACCAACATACCTATTCCCGTACTTTGTCAATTCACCTAAGGAAATAAGGTTAGCATGAGCACTTGGCACATATCTCACATTGTAGAAGGTTCATGTCATACCATCATCAAGCTTCATCCTCACGGTCCCCGTGCTTTGGACCTTTAACTTTTGATCACCTACCATGTTGAAGTGGCCATACTCCCCACCTTGGTGCAAAGTATCAAACAAGGCTTAGTTTCTACAAACATGAACCAATGCGGCTAAATCCAACACTCAACTCTCTTGGCCCTCCTTAACCTCACCATGAGTAGCCAAGAAAAAATCACCATCACCGTCACTTATGACCACATTAGAGGAATCACCATCATTATCTACTTTAATCTTGCCCTTATTCTCTTGCATCAACTGGAGAATCTTCAAGTCCTCCATCATCTTTGGACAACGACTTTGGATGTAGCCCTTCTTCCTACAATAGTAAACATTCCATGTGACTAAAGTCATTTGTGTGCGATTTTGATCTACTCCTTGAGCCACCTCCCCTTCTCTCTTAATTCGTCCCTCTCTCAAACCCCCTCGCAACTAATGCTTGATCACCATCGCCTAGCAAACCTCCATCAACATGTGTCATCATCCCTTCGTTCCCCCTCAATACTGCCATAGCTTCATCTAGCATAAACTTCTCCCTACTAACAAACAAAATCATGATAATGGGTTGGTAGGACTTAGGTAGTGAAGCCAACAACAAGAGAGCTTATTCTTGATTGGTGATCTTCTTATCTGCATTCTTCAATTGGGCCACTAGTTGGTTGAACAAATTAATGTGGTCCTGTAAGGTTACACCCTCCTCTATTCTCAACCGGTAGAACTCCCATTTCAAGAACAAGATGTTAGTCAACCATTTGGAAGCATACACACTTTGGAGCTTATCCATTAAAGCTTTCGAATCTGTCTGACTCAAATAGTTGTACTTGATTTTCGGAGCTATAGCCAACTAAATCGTACTAACCGCCTTCTTCTTCATCGACAAGCACTTGGCATCATTCAAACTCATTGGCTTGTTCGTGTCTAAAGACAGATTTAAATTTTGTTGTACCATTAAGTCCTCAATAATACTCTTCCATACCTAAAAGTTCATTTTTCAATTGAACAAAGGAACGTGAAATTTCGAAGCACTATTTTCACCATTCTCTTCTCATACTAATTCCTCCATAAATTAAACAAGCAGTAATTTTCCCTACACAAGGATCCTCTAACTATAGCTCTGATACCACTTTGTTGGGGATAATTACCACAACCACAACAACAATAATAACAAGAGAAATAAAGTGTAAGAAACTAAATCAACGCACAAACAATTTACGTGAAAACCCTTTTCAACTAGGAGAAAAACCATGGTCCGATCTCCACGGACTAAAATCAATCAACTATAATAATCAAGAATACAATCAACAACTAAGAACAATAATCTTAACGACAAGTACAATTATCTCTAGGTTCTGGTACAAATTGAAAAACATAATCAATTTAGTACTCTTTACAAACCTAAGAGACACCAACACCGAATACCTGTTAATGATGATTCGCCTCCTCTGGATTATCTCACCAAACAGCTGTCATCTCGCATGTCAAAATAATGAAGTAGTTATGGCAACACACATCATAAGCAAAAAGGGTAAAGCCTTTTTATTTTATCATAAATTGGCTTCTCCAATAAGCTAAACAAACAGTCGCCTTACTCACCAAGCAATGAAGCACCAGCCCTTTCTCCACCTATGGGCCAAAAAAAAACTCTTCACTTAGTGGGCCACCACTTGCAAGTAACATAAAACTCACCCTTGTAATATTTCCCCGAGAACAATCTCAGTGTTTTAACCCCCCCCCCCCGACCCTTTTATTTTCTTTTTCTCTCTTCTTAGTTTCATTTCATTTCAAACAATAATTAAACTAAAACTCACATAACTAGTATTTGGAATTTGGGGAAATACACAATAACAATTCCCTTGGAACATAAGGGATAATTGTAAAAGAAGGTTACTAAAAAAGAGTACACGTTTGCTTCTCAATAAGGTCTTCTAATAAGCTAAACATAAGGGAGATGCTAGATTACAAGCTTCATTGAGATGTTTTACAATGTACATGTAATTGATATCCTTCAATTGTCTCCCTGAGAGTATGCCTATTTTCAATAAAAATGGTTAAGAAAAAGTAGGCTGGAGAGTAAGGCATCAAATTATTAGTTTTAGACAATATCGATATGTATAATGCATAATATTAGTAGACCTTTTATGTATTATGTTAAACATCTTCTCTATTATAGTTACTTGTAAAAACAAATTCTTAATATGACCTTGATTGCCAAGAATATTTTTTATAAGTGAAGATCTAAGAAGAGCTAAACAATTCCTGATCCTATATGAACAAGAGTAGTTAAGAAAGTAAGCATACTTTATACTAATTATCCTAGTTATGTTGTTCTTCTTTTAGCTAAGTAGTACACAGTAATATGTTTCTTTGTAATAAAAATAGAATATTTTTAAAATTTTGTATTGGAAATATTTTGACTTTAGATGTGAATTATATGAATCATACATGAATACTTTTGATAAGAACATGATACTCAAAAGTTAAAATCATTCCCTCTCATCCTATAGTATCCAAAAGTAATATATTGTTGTAATATGAATAGATATTATTAGTGATTTTTTCCTAAAATTATACTCTCAAAGTTAAGGCTTAATTTTTTCCATCATAGTAATTGCAAAACAATATTTGATTACAAAACTTTAAGTTATAAGAATCATTTTGTATGTGTTTGAAACGTACCTTTTTAAGCACTTAAGACTTAAATGGTATGATGAACATGTTTAATTATTTAATTAGAATAAGTTAATATATTTTTATTATATAACATTCATGTATAATTTTCATTATATTAAAAATTTATACTTTTTATTTGTTATAGTTATAAAAATTAATTAATTTTAGAATAAGATTTGATATATTTAGAAATAAATTATATTAAAATTTAATATTACCTCTAATAGTATAATAAGAATAAAACAAAAACTAGGATGATGAAACTAGATAAGATTTTTTTCCAATTTTTTTATTACAAATCTCATTGTTTTCATTTTTTATTTCAAATCTCTTTTAAACATGTTTTTTAACAAAATAATAATAAGAAGAAGAAATCAAAGTAAAAGATCACAATTAAAAAAATGAAAATAGAACTAAATGCCCTTAAAATTTTAAGGAAGACAATTTTAGTAAGATGGAAAGGTACTTGTGTGAGAAAGGTTTTCACCCATTTAAGGCAAAGAGGAGGAGAGATAAAGCTTTGGTTGATTGTGGATAATGCTGCTATTGCCACACACTTTTGCATCAACCATGATGGAGAGAGGGGGGACTATATCAACTATATTTGTACCTCATACTAAAGAATGCATGCATGATTGCACTCTTACTACAAATCCATGCCTATGCATAAAGTGCACTTACATAGTAAAGGTCTTAAGCGTATGCATCAATTACACAAGAAAAAGCCAC
>JANIJF010000005.1:14366636-14378729 GCA_024520955.1 Erythroxylum bequaertii
ATCCATACAAATCTACTCAAATATCAAAGTCATCAAAACTAATCGATTCTTTTCTTATTAATTTTCTTAAAGCATAATTTCATCTATAACACAATACTTATACAAGAATACTCATTGAATTTCATTTACTATTTCTAAATTCCACTAAAAGATCGGGGTCCAACAGGAAGCATGATTGGAGAGTGTAATGATTAATGAAGAGGATTTATTCCTCTTCAGATTTAATATTGAGTTCAATAAATAAAAAAAAATACTTAAAAGTAAAGCCTTAACACTTCAATAAAAGTATTTGAATATAAAAATGGAGGCCATGTTCCAAACTTCGAGAGATTCAAGATAAAACACATACCCATTTAGGTTAACTTTAAGAATGCACCTTTGAAATATTGCTTTATAATAAGTATGAGCCATTTAGCTACTTTATTAGGTAAACCTATTTTTATGGATGAAGCAACTATTATAACGAAAAAGATAGTTTATGCAGGGTTATATGTTAAGAATGAAATAGATAAAGAGCTCTTAAGTTCTATTAACATAATAAGATTGGATAAAGAAGATAACCTAATAGAGTTACAAATTAAGATTAACTATCACGAAACACTGAACAACAAAAGAAGCATCAAAGAACCACTAGTAGAATATTCAAGAAAGAGAATTATAATAAGCTCATGGGAATAAAGTGAAGACAATTAATACACTAACATTAATAGATTGAAAATTTTATTAACATCATGACTACCACAACATCTGACTAAGACAACATTGAGTCTATGTCCTCATAACACTCTAAAAGAACCTCTACATGCTTACAGATTGAAAAATTTTCTACATCACCACTCCCATCTCCTTAGTAATTCGATCCCACCATAAGCAACATCCTAGAAGAAGCTTTTATTTCAATAGCTAGAATGAGGCTTGGTATAAAGTCTAAGAATAAGGCTATTATTGGCCACCTAACCTTCCTTAAAGCCTATAGTCACGTGGAATGTTAAATGTTCTAATTTCCTAGTAAATGACAAATAGTAGGTGACTATCTCACCACATAATTTTTTTTATTGGACTCTTGAAGACCATAATAAAAGCTCCAAGATTAGGGAAGGACTTAAGTTCTTACACAAAGATTTGGGTCTCATATGTAACCTTCGAGTTCACTTTAATGGAAGGATTATGGTAGCTTATAACCTTAATGTCATTTCAATCAACCACTACCATTTCATATATCAGCTTTTAGTCCTTCAACTAACCTTAAATCTCTCTAATATTCAATTAATAATCGCTTTTATTTATACCTTCAATCATTTATATCAAAGGAGACAATATAGGAGAGCCTCACCGACTTAAGAAAAAGTATCACATATAGCTTTTAATTAGTTGGGAATTTCAATAGCACTATTTCACATAATGAAACTAAAGAGCACAACAAATTTAATAGACATCTTAATAAAGATCTTGATAACAAATTAACATTAACATGATACTTGGCTTGCATTATGGTGGAAATAATATACATGGTGCAATAAACAATTTAGTGATTAGTTTATTAGAAGAAAAATCGATATAGCACTAATTGAAATTATCTAGTTAATCATTTTCAATAATAAAATACCTCACTTCAATCACTTGATGTGCTCAAACCATTTAACAATCAAGGCTTACCCTTTTACCAACCTTAGTGATAAAAAAAATTCATTGAAATTCAATAATTATCTATCGAAAATTTTTAGGTATAAAAAGTTGCTACAAGAGGATTATAGAACAATGTCAGACTTTGAGGCTTACAAATGTGTAGAAAAGTTAAACACAATAAAAGAACTTAAAACTTAACATAAGGAAGTATAATAACAATAAATTAGAAATTCTAAACATAAAATGTTTTTCTTAAATTTGTTTAGGAAGCACTATACAAAGATGCGGAATGAAACAATAAGGATGAGAGGAAATGAGCATTACGAGAATACATTGAGGAATTTCAAATTCAAAATTCTTTATCCAAATAGAAATTAATAGTTCAATAGCTTAGGAAACCCAGAAACAGCCTCTCTACTATGTAGGGGTAAGGCTGCGTACTATTGGACCTCCCCAGACCCTGCTTCATTGCGGGATTTCGGACTGGGTGATGATGATGATGATGAATAGCTTAGGAAATGAGACAAGAACATTAAGTTCTTTCATAATGCTCTAATATTAAGAAGAAACTTCAATAAGGTTGGTTTACTAACATATGCAAACAACAATGTTTGTACTAACCATGAACATTTAAAAGATGCAACCCTCAAATACTTCAAAAACTTCTTAGAACCACCTATAACTACTCATCCTTGTAGCCAATCATTAGCCCTTTCATCACTAAATCTATCAACCATGAACAATTAAAAGCTCCAATTAGAAACTTCACCAAAACATATATGTGCAGAAAGCCCTAATAATCCTCAATTCAAACAAGGCACAAAGTCTATATGAACTTAGTGCCATATTTTTCAAAAAGTTTAGGGATTTTTTTAAAAGTTAAAATGTTTAAAGAAATGAATAAGGCAAAGCCTTATTCTGAAATGCTTCAGCCTAAATGCCCTACAAGACTTTAAACCCTTCACTTATTGTAATATGTTATCTAAAATTATTTTCAAAATATTCTTAACTAGAATGGAGGAAATCATGAGTTCACTAATCAAACCAAGCCAAGGCATTTTCATAAAAGGAAGAAACCTAAGTGATAATATCCTAATAGCATAAGAACTATTCAAGAATTAAGATGAAAATTTGAGCACAAAATGTTGTGCACTAAAAATTGACTTCAATATTAAATAGGTTCATCTATATGTACCAAAAGAAAATGGAGAAGTGGGCTTAAAATCTCGTAATAATGAACAAGATGTTGCTTATCAAAAGGATATGAAAGTTATTCACGAATAAGGAATCATTTAAGGTGCAATAGGAGTGATACAAATTGAAAGCTTAAAAAGAAGAACCTTTTGGAAACTAAAGAATAGAGATCATAATTTTTGGTCCTTGACGTACATTTTTAAGCTAAGGGATATCATACACCCTACATCAAGTGTATCATTATAAATAGGAAAAGTTCTTGATTTTAGTTCAGAATTTGACATCCATAAGACCCTTTATTTAAGCTTCCCAATTCAACAACACTCATAGCTAATCTTTCCAAGCAACCAAAAGTAGAAAGAGTGGTTAAAGAAAACAATTGGAATCCTATTAGTACCAAAGGTCTCACAATTATAATGTGCAACTTTCCAGGGTATTTCCCTAACATAGCAGTTGAGGATGAGATCATATAGCTAAAACATAGATCAGGTGCATTCAACAACAAAACTTACCTAGAAATTCTCAAAAACAACACCTCAACAATTCCATGGAAAAAACTGACATGCTTTACTTCAATTCATCCCAAGGCTAAATTTCTTCGATTGCTAGTAATAACGTAGAGACTAAGAAGCAAGGATAGAATTGCATTTACCTCACAATCAACTCATTATGTGTGCTATGCAATTCAAAACTAGAGACTAACAATCATTTGTTTTTTAACTACACCTTCAACTCATAGTTTTGATAACTGATGTTGGTGCTTTATAACTCACATTACAATGAAACACAATGGACGAATATAGAGAATGGATACAAAAGGTACATCATTAATCAAAAGGAGATAAAATCATGTTCAAGATAGAACTTAGTTGCTTTACTTATGGCATTTGATTCGAAAGAAATTCCATGATCTCAAAAAATGAGCATAGATGCATCAACATTGCAAGCCAAAAACTAATACAATAGATCAGAAAAATTGTGCTAGCAAATGGAGTAGCAAATTCACTAAGCACCGATATAACAGCAATGTGAAATCTTGGGTAAGCCAACTATTTCAGAGGATTCATCCTTTTTGTACTAAACTTAGAACTTGAAGCTGAATTTACGCTCTTAGCTAACTTCATTGTTCTTCACTGCTTGTAAGCTTAGTTTGAACTTGTATCCATCTCATGGTGACTTTATTTTATTAATCCATTTTTAACCTCCGAAAAAGAAAAAGAAACAAGAAATTAGCAAGCAAAGCATGACTTCTTTTGCCATGTTATGATTTTGTTCTCCAGCTTAAACGCCTTGTTAAGTGAGTGAGCTTATGGTAGCACTGAATCTTGCAGCTTGGATCCTTCCTTGCAGTAGTGGTGAGAATATATATATAATATTGATTCTTGAGTAGTTAAAAATAGGGTAATTTTAGATATTGTTCTGATAACATTAATTAGCTTAACAAAGAGAAGAATCAGCACCTCCAACTAGGTGGTACATCGATTTGAGAATAAAACATTTAATTAATTATCCATCAGCACCTACAGCTAGTTGGTACATCGATTTGAGAATAAAACATTTAATTAATTATCCATTACTATTTGCATCAACTCCTTTTGATTTGCTTATTCGTAATAGTTACCCAAACAACAAAACTCCTTATCCAAATATGATTGTGTTCTTCTTCTTCTTCTTCTTTTTTTCCCTTCGTTTCTTATTTCTGATTATTTTAATGGTATTAACTATTAAGTTCTACAAGATAGAATACAGAGCCTAGATTGGCTTACCTCTCGTTCTCTTCTCAACAAAACCAAAACTAAAACCAAAATCAACCAGTATCTGCCTCTTTCCAGTGCTCTTTAATTGCACAAACCAACAATGAAGCTATCCTGTGAAGACATGAGCATTGTCATGAAGGCGATGATACACTTCAAGGACAACAAAGACATGAGCAAGGCTTTCTTCAGTTACTGGAACTTGTTCAAGAAATCACAAATTAGCAAGCACGACTTCTGCTGCAATTGTTCGGTCACCACCATGATTTTCTTCTCCATCTTAAACACCTTTTAATGTTGTGAGTGAGTTCATGGAGGCACTGAATCTAAGAACTTGGACCTTCGCAAGGACATCCTTTTCATTACTTTTATGTTTTGTTCTGTAGCAGCAATAGTTAAGAGAAAATTATGATCGTTAAGTAGCCAAAGATAAAAACCTTTTTCTATAGAAGTTTTTGATTAAAAACGTTCTCTTTTTTGTTTATTTTTTAATATTCTCTGTTACGTTTCTTAATGAAGGAACCTCCAGCTAGAGAAACAGAGGATGATGATGCCAGTTTGTGTACACAAAGAGCTTCTATGTTGTATTAAACTATTAACGTTAAGATAGAGGAAAGGATACAATATTGATCCAAAGTAGAAGCTTAACAATGGGGTTTAAGAATCAATCTATACACTGGTTAAGTTTAGAACTCAATGCATAAATCTATGATAGCAATAATGACTACTGATTCAAGTGAAGAAGATAGTATGCGTTGAAAACAGAAATAGATAGATTATGCAACTTTACAGAACATCATCCTGAAGCAGAAAATGCTGTTGTGGAAATAAATACGATGAGGCAAGCAAGTATATTACATTAACTTTGAAGTATATAATACGGCATCATCTGAAATTGTCCACGATGCGGAGCATTCATGAGATGTAGGACTAATGGTTAATTACTTAAAGCCATCAATGCTGCCATTGCTGATTTTTTGCTGTTCCACAATAGGACACCTGGTGATGGCCAATTCCTCTGGAGGCATCAATATGAGGTCTTGTGGTACTGCTATTAGCTTGGGACAATCGTAAAGTGATAGGCTCTGGAGATAAGGCATTGCATTTCTCATTGTCACATAGACGTTACTACTGCTAGAACTTGCGCAGCTAGCAGCATGAGCAGATGTTGTTAGATCCCACTTTTCCCACTCCACCATAAACCGAAAAGTTAGTTCCTTCAACTTTGGGAAAGCGATGAATGGTTCTGTACTATCTTTCCTTTTCGCAACAGGATCTAGTCCAAGGAACTCTAGACCTACATATTTCACACTATTGAAATGGCCAATTAGGAGCTTTTCCAAAGATGGCAATCTCCCCAAAGAAGGTAACATTTCACAGTTTACACAACTCAGGAGCTTCAAATCTTTCAAATTGGTTAGCAATGTTAGCCAATTGGGAAAGAGAGATCCACCATAATCATAAACCTGTAAAACTTCTAGGTTTGGAGGTGGTTCAAGAGCTTCAATCACGTTCTCCATCACCTCTTTTATGCCCAGAGCAAATACTAAGTCCAAACTCAGAAGATGCTTCTTATATTTCAAATCTGCCTCTGACGCTTTATCTACATCCATGACATTCTCTAACCCACTAATCTCGAAATCACCTCTCAGATCATTTAGATATTTCAGTTCTGAAATGCTACATCCTTCCCCCTTCCCTTTTACAATAAACTTGCACAAGGTGCGGAGATCGTATAACTGGCCATTCCTCTAAAACTTTCCATAAGACCATTTAAGCTAAATGAAACCATAACAGTCCAAAAATTGGCTTCAAAGTGCAATACTCACAAAACCTGCATTTAGGAATAGGGTCCAACACAATGAACAGTAACAGCTGAAGATCAATCAGTCATAACTCTTAGCCTAAAAATCGAAAAATATCATACTTAGTGGCTATAGAAAGCTAACAAGAAACTCTTCAACTTTCATTAAGACCAATTTCACAAATTCAACCTAAATCAATCTAGAAAAATGCATCAAAGTTTCAGATCATATTTCTCGGTTACTGTTCATGCTGCACACATAACTCATTTTCAAAGCAAAATTCAAACCCCTTCAAGCCACAATTGGACAGCACTTCCTTCATAGGAATTCTAGCCAAATTTCTCAAGTTGAATTTAAGCCAAACCTCATCTCAATAGGATAACCATATAAAAAGTTATGATCAAAACATTGAAACCTAAACAAAACAAATTTTCCAGATTTTACACCTAAACCAAATCCTATCATTCCAATACCACTTCTATACCACTTTTCATTCAATTCACTTCACATATCAACTATTACTCACTCACATCCTATCCTTAAACATTGGTCCACAAAATTTCAGCACACACACCCCCCTTCATCCATCATTTTCTACACTCATCTTACTCAAATTTCACTTCAAATCATCTTACATATCTCTTTTTACATTCATTAGATTTTACCCCCACCAATCATCAATCATTCATCAATTAAACAACCAACTTACATACCCATATACACCAACATAAGTCTCATACAATTTAGTGTACAAACATCACAATTAATGCATTTAACAACAAAACAAGACAAAAACATAATTCTTACCTAATCAAGCTTCCAATTTTTTCCAAAACTTCACAACAATCCCAAAAGTTCTAACTCCCTCCAACACATATAACCATCATCTTCTTGAGAGGGAAAAGCTTAGGTTGGATTGAAAGACCAAAAGGAAAGCAAGTATGGAGAAGAAAGTAGAAAAGATAAGCAAAACAAGTCAAAAAGAAGGGAGGGAGAAGAAGACTACGAAAATGGGGGAGGAAAGCTTTAAGAAATGTTTCATTTGGCTTTCAATTATTATCGCATACGCTCCTTCGTTTCCTATCTCACTTTGACCACTCTATGTTTTCCGCCATAAGACCACATTTGATAAATTCCATAGGTCTCTCAATCCCTTATTTATGTCCTTAATGAGTGTCAGATTACTCATATTTTCACTTGCAGTCGCTCAACAATACATACGGATCGTAACAATACTTCCTAAACATATCCATATAGCACGGTATAAATCTAACCCTGCTTTTAGGAGTAAGACTTATTCACAAATCCATAGTCCTATTATTGCCATAGTTTTATATGGTTACAACAAACGTAGTTTCCCCAATTTACTCCTGTATTTCCATCTAATTACAACTTAGTAAAGGTGATACTTTCAAAGACAAGTCATCTGTTTCATTTCAAAACGGTGCTAATACACTTAACTTCCAAATCTTTCTCCATATATTCCAGAACTGCAAGGTGATCCACCAAAATTCATTCGACTTTCAAAAGCCACTTCATCCTTTCACTCACTAACGGTATCCTAAATTTGTTCTGGCTTAATCATTCTTTTAGGCCCTCTCCATTACAATGTAAGGTGGACGACCCTTTTTACCGTCTAACGCCTCATGGAGTATTCTAATGGTATCACCAGAATAATGATTATGATACCTGTAGTCAATTTGCACTATACATTAATCTCATATTCGACTGAACTCCAGCAATAAGCATTATACCTGTCTCCAATAGTCAAGGCGACAAGGAACTCAAACATATAATCACTCAGTTCGCTATTCTTAGCCGCCAATTGCTCTTTTGAGGTACACTTATTAGGACCTCTCTTTATCAGATAGTACACATGCTTTATTCCATCAAATTCCTCAAATCCTCAATTTAAGCTTTCCTAATCCCTTTTTGCAAAACTGATGTTACTTTTCCATAACTAATAAGATTTCCTTTTTGCTCCATTTTAACTCGTCACTATACCCTCTTTATTGCACTAGATTGAGGAACCTAATATCCACATATGTAGTACTCTGGTATGAAATATTCTAGTCGATACTGGTGATTGGAACATTAGCTTTATTAGGACAGGTCCCTCTGCACAATCCTTTCAATCCTTTCCAATTCCAGTCTTACCTTAATCTCTACTAATCTATCTAGTCATAGGTCTATCTCATATGTTTCTGTCCACATCATGATTCCAAGATTTTAAACCAACTACTATTGCAAAAAGTTTCAAGTCATGAATCTAAATTTAGCTCCTGAAGATTATCCCTAGGTACACAAAATCACCTTATACTCTTACAATCAATTTCCTCTTGATCTCAATTGGGAACCTCTATTGTATATCCTAAAACATCTCCAAATCCAAACGGCATATTTCACACTATTATTATTTTGTTTTTAGTTATCACTGACGCGACTTTCTTATTTTGTTTCCCCCAAGTATTCAAAATGTCACCTTCCTTTGTCAATATGGTCATAGTCACTTATTGATATCATTTTGCCTGACCCACATTAACCTTCAAGAGCCTAATCCTCTCGGGGTATGATTATCTCCAATAGAGACAACCTCAAACTCATTTTACTTATCTTTAGGTATTATAATTCCTTGAGTAACTAATCCCTCAGTGCAGTAGTATTATCACATGCTATCCTCAATTTTTCATTGAACTTCCTTTTTCTCAACGGATTTCAGCAGTTCTTTAAATTTCCCCATGATTCCACATTGACTTATTCTAATGTCTGTTCATTCATACCTGTTGCTCCCCACATTTCAATTGATCGACGAACATAACTTCCTGTGTTGGAAACCCCTTCAGCAGATATAATTTGTGGTTCCCGAACATATTTACACAGACTATGATGTAGACCGAAATTCACCTCACATTAACAAGAATGTCTCCTCGACTTGCTGAAATCCTCTTAAATAGTTGGATACTTTACATCATCATAATATATATACACTCCCAATAGCCCTTTCTCACTCTTATACTTGAGTCTTTGCTATGGAGGTAACTCCAATATTCACTTTTGACTCACTATTTATTTATTTATTTAATAAAGAAGACAACACATCACAACTTTTCTTGGAGACCTGTCATCTTAGTTCAAAAATTTCCTCCGTTGCGTCTGTCGGTTCCTTTCTGAAGCAAACCCGATTGAATCAAGCGAGAGGCCTTTAACCTCTGGACAATGGAAGAATTACCAGATTTCATTGTTGAATCGAGAGAAGAGCTTTCATAAACTAAATTACTCGGCTTTCTGACCCCATCTCAGTGATTTCCTAGTATAGACCTCGATATTGTCACTCACCTATTATCCATGAGTACTTATTGGTCATTCTTAAATTGAATCAACCGATTTATTGACGTTACCCATGTCTTGGTTTTTCCAAACTAGGTATCTGTTTAATGAAAGATTGACGCATTGGGTAAACGTGAAAAGAAGATGATGTAGTTGTGGTTGCATAAATTTTTCTGTAATTCAAGAAATGTATGTCAGACATTTCGATTATTCCCAAAAAATGTCATTTTATGCCTTTATTTGATTTTGTTTTGTTTTTCATTATAGTTGTGCTAGTCACTTTGAGTCGGTTTTAGATTGTTATTTATCTTTTCTTATGAAAGGGAAAATGTTCTTTCTGCCAGGGGTTTATAAAGTCTCAGTAAATGCGGAGCAAGGAAAAGTGACAGTAACAGGAAATGCGGACCCGGCCAACCTGATAAAGAAGCTTGAGAAGTCGGGGAAGCATGCAGAGTTATGGGGTGGTGGTCAAAAGGGCTTCAACAACTTTCAAAACCTTTTGAACAACGAACTCAAGAACATGCACTTTGATAGTGGTAAAGGAGGAGGCGGCGGCGGCGGCGGTGGCGGCAAGAATAACAAGTCTCAGAACAAAGGTGGAAAGGGACAACAGCAACAAATGCAACAATTGAAAGGGTCAAAGGATGTAAAGATTCCGAAAAAGGACCAAAAATCTGTGAGATTCAATTTACCTGAGGATTCTACTGCAAGCGATGATGATTTTGATGATGAATTCGAGGAATTTGACGATGAATTTGATGACGATTTTGATGACGATGTGGAAGAATTTGGGCATGGACATAGACAAGGTCATGGTGATGCGCATCATCTACCCAACAAGATGATGCCCATGATGGATAAAGGATTTGGTATGATTAATGGGCCCGCTTTTGGTGACAAAAGGGGCGGAGGTGGAGGGGAAGGTGGAGGTTACGGCAAGAAAGGTGGTGGAGCTTTTGAGATACCCGTGGTAATGAAGAGTAAAGATGGGAAGATTGGTAATGGAGACAAGAAAGGTAGTGATGTAAAGAATGGTAAACAAGATGGTAAAACGAAAAATGGTAGCAAAGGAATTATTGGGTTTTTGGGATTTGGCAAGAAAAGCAAAAGCGGAGGAGGAGATGGTACTACCAAGAGTACCATGAATGCTAGCGCTGGTCGTGCAGGAGGTGGAACCAATAATAACATCAATGGGTCCAAGAAGGGTGGAAGCAGAAAAGATAACAAAATCAAAGAAGGATACAGCCACCGTGAGTTGGATGGTATCGTCAATGGTGGAGGTGGCCCCAAGAATCTGGGCCATATGGATAGTAATAATCTTATGCAACCAGCTGTTCAAGGACTGCCTGCAATGAATGGTGGATATTATCAGGGGATGGGGATGCCCTCCACGAACCCTTATAATCAACACCAACAATATACTAACCCTTATAATCAACACCAACAATATATGACTATGATGATGAACCAGCAGAGGCAGCATGGAAATGATATGTTTCAACCAATGATGTATGCTCGGCCACACCCAGCGGCCAATTACATGCCACCACAGCCTGGGCCTGATCCTTTCACTCACTTCTTTAGTGATGAGAACGCCAATAGCTGCAGTATAATGTGAGGATTGGTAACTATCTTCTAGAGTTGGTTTCTAATATGTAATATGTGCCAATGCTGTACTCAAGATTTTGTTTCATTATTAGGTTATCTTTCTAATGGATGCTTGTACAAGGGGTATAAGCTTAGTCCAGTTCTTCATTACTAGAGTAATTAGTGCTTTTTGGAGGGTATAACGTGAAATTCTGAGGAAGTTATTTATATAATTTATTACCGTGTTTTGCTAAAAGTGTAAAGCGGCAAAAGGCTTACATAAATGTAGTTGAAGTTGGTGTTGAGTAGTGATGGGATAATTGATGCGTATACACTAATGATTTGTTTTCTTTTTAAATTTCAAGAAAGATGTCTACATCCCATTATTACAAGTTGCTTTCGGGCTTAGGAGGAGCTGAGCGTTTCCAAAATTTTGGTCCCACTATTAAATCAGTATTTTACCCGAACAGGGAAGACAATAGGTCACTGCTTAGATCCGAGCCTGGCCTTACAGAAGATATTAGCTTGAGGGCCAATCGGATTTGACTTGACCTGATTTTTTAAAGTAAAAATGAAAAATAACATTTTATTTATTGGTTCTGTCGGATTTTGCTGGGGTTGAACATCATTGTTTGGATCCATAATGCTGTATGATCTTGGCTTCTGAATACCTGCAAAACAGATAAAAGCACACCGGGGGTTGGTTCTCGGATGGCCCATCCGACGCTCAAGTTAGTCTTTTTTTTAAGTTTTGATTGTTGAGAATAGAGAGAAAACTAGGGTTGTATTGTCGTACCTGT
>JANIJF010000005.1:14660839-14671093 GCA_024520955.1 Erythroxylum bequaertii
TAATTAATGAGATCAATTACTTTCTTCATAAGAAAGAAACATAATGTGTGCTAATTTTACCGTTTCAACAATATCCAATCTTGATGAAACTACAATTAGGAACATTTAGGAATAATACTTAAGTGTAAATTGAATCTCATAATTATGATCTCATCATAATTTCAATTACACAGTAATTATTCCAAGGATTTTTATCTGTAGTAATAAAACATAAAATATTAATTAAATTAATACATGAAGATTAATAAAGCCTTTTCATTAATTCAAAATAATATCATACATTAATTTGCATCCAATTGATTGGCTGCAAGGGCATAAAGCGGAGATACTAAAGTCAAGAAGTGGAAAAAAAAAACGCAAGTTAAAGGAATTGTAATGCTCAACTCAATTGTGGTGCCACTGGCTAGTTTTATACAAGCTCTAAACTCTACAGAGGTTAAAGTCCAGGCTGAGAACTAACTAGAAAGCAGAATTAATGCAAGTCCTACTCAGGATTTAACTGATATATAGGGAGGGCACTAGGCAGCTCCTACTCAGTTTATGTTGCTGAATTAAACTGTTGTAATATGGTTAAATCAGTTTCCTAATTCTAGTAAATGACTGATGTTTGATACATAATCCACAGAAGCTTGGAGGATTAATTTATCTCATGTTCTAGTCACATTATTAGATTTATGAATTAATCTATCACATGGATATGCTTATCGACCCAAACCTTCAGTAAAATTTGCTTATTCTTCATCCATTTTGCCCTCAAACAAAATAATCGAACTAAAGCAAACTAAGGAATAATTGGATGACTCAGTCCTTGGTTTTTCTTTCTGTTTCAGTTTTCAAAATGGTTGTTTAGTTGGTACTCTGTAAGTTCACCTTGGTCCCGTTCACTTTTAAGTTTTAACTCAATGCTCGCACCACTGACTAAAAAGATGTAGAACTTCGACAAGAACTAGGTAGTTTCTCTGCATAGCAGAGAGAAAATGGAAAATTGGGTTTGGTTGCTTCCGATGCTTACTGTCACAGGGACTAGTTGAGGTTTGTCAAAACGCTGACAAGCAACCCTAGGTTGCTCCAAGTTAGTTCAATGGAACTTCACGTCGAACAGTTAATATGCGTTTTACCGCGGCTTTTCATCAAACACCCGATATGTGTTTCAATGAGATATTTCGTCCATCATTTTTTGTATGTCATAATTTAGAAATTTTGGGACATGGAACAAAAACCTGCAAACTAGATATAAAGAAGCATGTTTCTTCATGTAAACGGACAGGTTATAAACTAGATATGAAGAAGCACGGCCAACAAACAATTTTTCCTATAATAGTCAGACTTTTTATTGAACAGCTTCAGACAACTTGTTTAAAAGAGGGTCTCACAGTTGCCAATACAATAACTAAAGTTAGTATGACTGCCTCCTAAAGCATACTAGTGCCACCATCCCTTCTTGTGACCATCTTCCATATATGGCTCAAGAAATCCTATGAACTGAAATGACATAAAATAAATCAGGGTTAAATGCTATGAGCAATCACATAATTCATTAAACTCCATTTGGTTCATGGTCACCTTCCAGAATGAATACAGAACATAAGAAAAGCACTTCCATGACTATTTTGTCATTACAGTTACATGAAGTAGATATATAAAGTAGAAAACTACTCATTTATAACATCTGGTAACGATTCAACTTTAATGGAGATCATGCATCATAAACAAGTGCCTAGCATGTAAGTAATGGTCTAATAAGCATATCTAGCCAGTTCAAGTTTGTGTTCACTTCCAAGACAAGTTTCATAATGTAAACTTAGTCTGGTTGAAAATGTAGCACAAGCAAATTAAAGCAATATCAAAACATGTTTTCAACTCATAACAACATATTTGCTCCCCATGTTAACAAAACAAATAAAATGAAGTATCTGTTTATGGCAGCTAAACACCTTAGTCCCATCTTTAGACCATCGTGCTCCAAAACCATTAAACATCCTTATCTCAAAGACAACACCATGCTGAGGGACAATGTGCACGTTTGACCAGCGACAAGAGGTTAAGAAACAATTGATGACGTCCATAGCAAGCTTGTTTTTCACACGATCTAGCAAAGTGAAATAAAAAAAAAAACTCTTGAGTATAGTGTTCGACAATGGATGAAGACAGATGTCCTATCTTCATAGGTCAAAATATATCCCCCGTAAGCAATGCTGTCGTTTCCATATACACAATAAGGAAAAGCCAGAAATTTCCAGAAGTACTGAATTGTTCATAGTTTAAGAAACTGAACTCTGTGTAGTGGGTTTATTTCATTAAAACAAACTCCTTGATTTATAGTAATCCTTTTTCCCTTTGAAAAGAACAAAACTAGCGGCTGTATGCAAGCCTGATTTCTAATTCAAGATAACATTAGGAAATCATGAGTTGAGGCAAATGCCATTCTAAGAGAGCAATATCTACTGGACTTGGTTATTTCATGATTTCAGTATTAACATTTTAAAATTAAAAAAAAAAAGCTTATACTAAAAGTTTCTACATAAATTAGGAACAGAACATCAGAAAACTTTGAACCATAAATAAATAAATAAAATGCAGAACTTAACTCAATCATTTGGTTTTAATGCACATAAACTTCCAGATGTGCTCACTTCTAGTGCCTCAAAACCAACCCAATGTGCTTAAGTATGCAACAAAGGCAAGCTACACAGAAAAAGAGTGCCATTTAATGCTTCAAGATGTGCAAGTGGACTTTTCTATCATTGCCTGAGAGCCTTAGCCAGCGAAGCAGTTGTTTTTTGGCAACAATCCAGTTATCTATACATTAATTCTTAACAGCTGATTGCTCATCAAGTCTCATGTAAAACTGCATATAGCATGTTGATCTAACAAAAAAGACCTGTTTTTATGCTAATATGTACATGAATTCAAATTCACATGCTGCAGCTTCATGTGATGCAAAAATGTTTTGGTAATCTGAAAAACAGTTTCCTTGAAATTCTAAATCTGAGAAGAGCAGTAAGCAAAAGCATGGAAAAAAGACTAGAAGACTTACCATTCCCACTGAGAGTACCCCAATATTTATGGCTGCTTCTTTCAGCATGCTTAGCCAAAGCCCTTGCTCCATAAGTCAAGGCACTGCCTTTGATCTAATGTGAATTAAAAAAATTCGTAACAGACAATTGTTAGCTTGTTGAAACATATCAAGGAATTGAAAATCATATGGTGACCAAAATAGAGGGTAGCAAATGAATAAAGCAAGCCTTGATGAGTTCTAAGTTGAATTTGTTTGTTCTACAATTTATTTTCCACCCACACCTTTGGGCTTAAAATCAACACTATAAGATTTATCTATTCAACTATTTGGCTTTAAGGCAAACTGCTGCACTAACCACTAACCTCAACCAATTTTGTGGGATTGAATTTTCTCCAATCAAATGTAAAGGAAGCAAATTCGATGCGTTAAGATAAGCATTTCACTTGTATTCTTACATTAGGATTATATGGCAAGACAAAGGATGATAGAAGGGTTGACCTCGGTGGAGGAAGGGCACCAGAAACTGATCCTGCAGTGTGTCCAAGACCTAGTAGACTTTGAACGCCACTATAGCTCAGTTCCTATATCAAAAAGACAAAAGCACATTATATTTACTACAAACATTTTTTGTATTAAATTTTCATGCGCATACAGCTCTCAAGCCAAAACCAGCAGCTTTTATTGAATACGGAACATTCAAAACAAAATAAAGTTAAACAGATTTATAGATTCATAAGGTCAAAAAGGCCATGAAAAAGCTGTTTCCATAAAGCGAAACACTGAGTAAATACTTCCCAGTAGATGAAATGGAATACAGAAGAATCAAATAGTTACTTTCTATGAAGGTTAAGCAACTTCTGCATGCAATGTTATAGTAAGTAGGTACTTACAGAAAGCAGACTGGCCAAAACTAGATATGGCTGAGCAGCCAGCTTCAAGACAAGGATTGCAAGGACTCCATTTGATCTTTCTCTTTCTTCTGTGTAAAAACTCCTGTATATTTTCACACCTGGTCTTACCATAAACTCAGAATTATATGTCGTCAAATCTTATAAAATCAGTAATGTAATTGCCACCGATTATCTAGTCAATAAAATTTGTCTGTATTGCAAAGCTTGCAAGTAGCCAAAAAAGAGACTCATTGAACACCTTCCAACCAAATGGATGAATCATGTTAAATTTTCCTAGTGTATGATGAAAGTAATAGTCAAAATGAGCTTGAGAAAGAATCATTTAATTTTCTCATATCTCTTCCAACGCATATTGGTCTTCCTATTATGGTTTACATGCTTTACATCTTAAAGAGAAATTATGATCTTAAATTCCAAATGTAATGACTTTACTCTTTGATGAGGGCAAGCTAGCTAAGAAGATTGTGAAATAAGCATTAGCAATCCACGACATACGATGCAAGCTGATGTCAAATTGTGAAATTAACAAAGTAGTTGGTATGCTCTTTCACCTTCTTCAATGGTTTCAACCCCAGGAAGGACTTTTTCAAGACCCTCTGCTTCCAGCATGTTCGAAAATGAAACATAATGATGAATAACCTACAAATCAAAGACATTTCAAAGGCCAAGCTACATAGAAAAAGCACCTGAACAATCAATTGCACAGACATGGTGTACCTCAACCTCAAACACCACACTTTTATTCAAGAGAATAACAAATCTTGGCTTTATTCTATAATCAAGGAAAGTAATTAGTTAGTAAATGGACATACAACAATAATCAATAGTTAAAATATGAATATAAACCTGAAGAAAATAAATTTGAGAGTTATGAAAGAATGATGCTCAATTATGCTTCTTCCAATCCTCTCAGAGAAAAAAAACATTTAGAAATAGATTTTAACCTTATAAACATATATGAAAACTACAACAAGAAATTCGTCTGGTATTAACATCAGCAGTACAAGTTTGGACTACTAGTAACATACATTGAAACCAAAACTGATGGATGAGGCCTAGAATAGGTTAAACCAATCTAAAGGCAGAATTTTCTTATACATATACATGTTGTTAGTTAATTCACTTCACAACTCACGTCCATTCACGTTCCAGTGCCATGTAATCTATCTCCTTAAGTGCAAACTAAAAACAAAGGCGACTCCAAGACATTATGCAAGGGCTCCCTAATTTGACCTTGTCAAAATATGACAAGGACATAACCCTTCTTTCGATGGCTACATGCGTTCAAGTTATATGGCATGAGAGAAATTGCAGAAGATTCAAGAATCAAACAACTTCAATGAACTCCCTTACAGAGATCATCGCTACAAGTATTAGAGAGCAACTGATTGTTAATCAGTTACACCTATATTGTAATAAGAGAATGACCTACATTTGGAGGATTTAATTCCTAGAAGACGAGCTACGCAGTCCCACACACAAAGCTATGCAGAAACTAGATTACAACTCCCATCTACAACACTTAATCTCTCCCTCCTCAGGGAAGATCATATATCGAGACTTTCTCAAGCCAGAGACTTACCTGGTTTGGATCAGCTCATCCTCGCCTCTCTTTGGAACATTGGTAGTAGACACCTTGCAGATCTGTAACTTTGAGCACCCCCTTTCGACACGATCATCACTTTTCCAGACGGCACGTAGAAAACTCAACTTGGGCTCACCTACAAGCCACAAGGAGGATCCAAGATTAAATACTAAGCGCTATACTCGATATGAGTAGATATCGTTTACCTGGAAATCACAACCTTTGTGGAGATGTTCCGTCACCATCGTTTTATCCACCTCAAAAACGTCTCCTCACCGTTAGTCAAATCGCGATCCCCCGCCCAGCTGAATTGGGAATTTTTTTGAAGATTAGCGAAAGGTTTGGGTCGTTTTACCCTAATAGTCGGGGAGGCCTCTTAATGTGGTCGTTTTGTTTTTAACTTGGAATGGATCAAACGACGTTGTTTAGCTTTCTGGTTTCTTAAGTCATGTTTTGCTGACTTATAGCCCAAACTCTTCATTGTTTATCCTATATCATTAATGAAAATTATTAATTTCTAAAAAAAAGAGCCAAATTCCCCAATATCTGCATTAAGTCGAATTCCTTATATGGAGTTTTGCATTCTCAACACTTTAACTTGCCTTGGATAGTAAGCTAGGATTATCCTTCATAGTTTAAGATGAGAATGATTAGTAATCAATTCCAACTGGTTCAAGAAACTTGATCTTATACAAGCTACTGTACTTAATTTAGTCCTAAACAAGTCAAAAATCATAAGGTTAGCAAATTGAACATAATCAACTATTAGAAGGTGCTTTTTAGGGTTATTCATATCTCTTATATTCTAGGCCACAATTGACATGTTAAGTTGATTTATTATTTATATTTTTGGCCTTAAGACCTGATATCCTTTGCTTTATTGTACTAAATCCATCCTACTACTTTATAGGTAATTGGTTTAATTTTGATTTTTCCATGAGAGCTAATGGAGTCTAAGGATTCACCTGGGGTTTTGTGTTGTTGAGGTAACCTCCTTGGATTGTTAGAGCTGCAACTTAAGATTCAATTTGTTTTGGACCAACCTCCTTATTTGTTATAGTAGTTAAATTCCTTCCATCAAGCTTACACGTATTCATTGCCTCCATAACATCAACCTGAGCATTAGTTTTCTTACAACCGTCCTCCTTATTCATTGTAGGAGTTAAACCATTTCCAATAGGATTATCCATATTAATTGACCCCAAAGGTATACCTATGAGCTCCTCATAACCACCTCTGATAAATGTTCTTCCTGTCGGACAACATCACTTCCCCAATGTAACTAGAGTGGGGCGTCATTGATGAGACTTTATACTATTATGTATCATTTAGTCTCATTCACCTAATTGTAGCAAGGGAATGATCTTTGGTAACTCCCAAGTGACATCCACGTTTATACAGATTCTCACATAATAATTCTTTGATGTCACCTCATCTATAAAATAGGCTTACTTATGTAGTTTGTAAGTAGACTCAGAACATTAATGCACTAGTATTTAAGTGGGATTTTGATGGAAATTCACCCATAGAGGTACTTGCTTTATGTGGACCTCCTCCAACTTAATGTTTGGTTTCCATATGTGAAGGAATATTTGGTAGCCCTTGATATGTTAAGGACCCATTTTGATGATTTCCTTTATAGCCGAGGAGCTAGAGAATTTGAAGAGGAAAATATGGTCTTCATTCAGGAACATATCCAATAGACCTCGACCTTTCCATTATTTCATTGCCCATAGTTTCATTAAAGGAAAATTCAAGTGTTTTCCTAAGAAAAAACCAACCATTGTTGAAGTTAGGTAACAACTCCCTTCCTCAAAGTTTCCAGAGATGGAGAAACCAACAATTCTCTGTTGGAGAGGAAGTGGGCATAACAGTGGAGAGAAGAAGATGCATCTCCAAGCACATATTTCCAAGTTTATGATTTGGAAGAAGAAGCTCCTTTACCTTCTGCCTGAATGAAAGAGCGTTGAGGCGCCTCCAAAGGAGACAAGGACTTTGAGGGCAAAAAAAGGAAAACTTAAGGAGAAACTTTGTCCTATGTCTAAAGCTTTCACTAAAGAAACTATAATTAGTAGTTTTGTAGGGAGGTTTGGAAAACTATTACCAAAAATGGTGACTTAAAAGAGAGGGAAAGGCAAAATAACTAGCTTGCCCTTAGACCACCACTTTGCAGTGCACTACCGAGAGGAAGCCGAACCAAGCTACAATTGATAGAATGATCAAGAGACAATGAGGGAATGAGTAAGTAGAAGAGAGGAAAGATAAGAGTGAAAGGAAGGAGATGGATTGACCTTCACTTGAGAAGGAAAATCAAAGTTAGAGAGAGGCAAGACTCTCTAATATAATTTGAGGAAAAAACTTCTTTTAATGTTCATAACATTAATGTTTCAATTTCCAGTAACTATTTTATTTGTGGTTTTAATTATTATATATTAACTATGTTGAAAAAATTATAGGAGCTTTAAGGAAGATAAGGAGTGTAAAGGTAATAGGACTTGATGAGATACTTACAGAGATGTGTAATAGTCTTAAAAAAGAGGGTCTTACTTGGTTAGCGACCTTTTTAATGTGATCCTAAAGTCTGTCATAATGTCGGATAAGGGGAGACTTAGTACACTAATCCCTCTTTACAAAAATAAAGTTGACATCCAAAGCTATAATAACTATATAGGCATTAAATTACTCAGTTACATTAGGAAGTTATGGGAAAGGGTAATTGAGAAGAGAGTGAGAAAGGGTATACCTATTTAGGATAACCAATTTGGTTTCATGCTAAGAAGATCTACGACAAAATTCATACAAGAGACTTACACATAGTTTTTATTGATTTAGAGAAGGCTTATGATAAAATACCTAGGGAAGTAATACATGAAGATCGTTAGAAGTTAAATGAGTTCCTATTGACTATAAATGAAAAGATATTTATGAAGTGCTAAGACTAGAGTAAGGTTGACAAGAGGAGATACGGAACATTTTTCTATCAATATCAAGCTACAATAAGAATATCCAAAGGGAAGTGCTTGGTGTATGTTATTTGTTGATGATGTTACTTTAATGTATGAAACAAAAGAAGTTATCAATGACAAGCTAGAACTTTGGAGGAATATGCTAGAGTCAAAAGATTTTAAAATGAGAAGGATTAATAATGAGTACTTAAAGTGTAACTTTTCAGGTCACAGGATTACATCCAATGTGAAGGTCAAGACTGGTACTAAAGTTATACCACAAAAATATTGTTTTACATATCTTGGGTCTATCATTTAAAATAGTAGCAAGAAAAAGGACATAGTTCATCATATTAAATCAGGGTGACTAAAATGGAGGAACGCTTTAGGAGTTTTATGTGACAAAAAGATACTTCTGACTCTAAAAGGTAAATTATATTGTTTAACAATTAGGCTGATCATGCTTTATGGGAAATGCTTTATGGGACAAAGTTTTTGTCTATCAAACAGATGCATAGTCATAAGTTAACAGTAGTAAAGATGAAGATGCTTCATTAGATGTACTATTATTGCTAATATTAATAGTAAAATAAGAGAGACAAGGCCTAGGTAATTTGGATAGGTTGAGAGGAAACATCCTAACTTCCTAATAAAAAGATGCGAGAAAATTATGCTTAGGGACTATAAGAGAAGAAGAGTACTAAGACTCGAGAAGAATTAAGGGGAGATGATCAGAAATGATATGGTCCATTAAAGCTTACCGAAAACTTGATCCTCAATAGAAAACTTTAGCGAACAAAGATACAAATAAACGGTCCAACATAGAGAGTTTCTTCTCTTTTCATAGGCTTTTTGATCATTTTTCTTCAATTATTGTATCTTTTAATTAGCCTAAACACTTTTATTGGTAACACTTATTCCTTTAGTTATTTTATTTCGTATTTTTTCTTTTTCAATTGCTTATTTTTTTATTTCTTGTTTGTTTGTTTATTTATTTATTTATACCTTAATTAATTAATTGATATTAATTTTATTTATGCAATTATTTGTTTATGTATTTGTCTAATGTTTTCTTCCAACCATTTTCAGAAATCTTTTTTTCATTTGGGTCTATTGAAAAAAGTCTCTCTACTAGTTAAGAATAAGGCTATATATTTTTAGACATCTTCAAACCTTGCATTTCAGTAGGATTTTATTGCGACGTTGTAATTATTATAACTTATTATTGATAAAGTACTTTTACACACTTATCAATCTTATTTTTAATGAATTTCACAACACTTTGAATGTAATAATTATATTAAATCATAATACTCTCCACATCATTTTGTTAATACTAGTTTCTCAACAACAATACCTAAGAGAACTATAAACTACAATTTTTTTTCAAAGTAAACTATTAGAAGATGTAATTTTCCAAAATTAAAAATTAAAAATAGAGTTTATATCTAGCATTACTTAATTTTAAACTTTTAAGAGCAAATAAAACTTGAACTAAGAATAATTTTAATTAAACTGATTATTAATATTATTTTTCGATTTTTTGATGGAAAAATCATCACGAAAAAAATATACATAAAATTTAACCTTTTAGCTTCTTAATTTTAAAGCTGATATTATCACTTTACTTTGGAACAAACAAATTATCACAAAATTAAGAATGAAATACTAACCTAGAATCATCATGATATTTGGTTCAGTCGGATTTTGCTGGGGTTGAACATCATTGTTTGGATCCATGATTCTGGATGGCTTTGGCTGCCGAACACCTGCAAAACAAGTAAAGGCTCGCCG
>JANIJF010000005.1:14851176-14868719 GCA_024520955.1 Erythroxylum bequaertii
AACCCGCTTACGCTTTTCGTCTTTCGACTTCGGATAGTTGGGCTCGGAAAACAGGGTCCAACACAATGGTTGGGCTTCAGGAATGGGGCCCAACATGACATCTGCCCCGTATTCTGGTTGAGTGCTTGTCCTTGAGGTCTACCTCCACCAGTTGGACCTCTATTAACAGATCTTTCTATGTGTACAGTAGTCTGTGAAGCTGGAGGTGAAGCTACTTGGTTTTCTGGCATTGGGCAGTCTTTCATAAAATGCCCTTATTGTCCACACCTATAACAACCTCTGAATCCGAATCTACAAGATCCTGAATGATTCTTCCCACAGACATTACAAGCAGTTCTAACCTGTGGCTATGCTGGAGGTTGCTGTGATCTAGCCCTAGCTGGGTTCTTTGTACCACCAGGTGCTGAAAAGACTGATGCATCTGAATTTCTGACCTTACCTTGACCCCCTCTCTGTGGTTTTAAAGGAGCAGACTGTATTGTTTGTTCCATTTGTCTCCTCTGAGAGCTATCTCTTTCTCTATGGCCTCTACTGCTCTGGCCTTTACCTTTCCTTCTTGATTCTCTTTCTGTTCTCCCCTCCTTAAACTTTGCTTCCAATTGTCGAGTCTTATCAATCAGCCTTGACAAATTTGGGAAGTCAATAGCTGCAACAGCACTATACAAGGAAGGCATAAGTCCCAACTAGTATCTTTCCATCTTTGCAGCTTCAGTCGGCACAATTACTGTAGCAAATTTGCATAAGCGTAGAAATTCACTTGCATAATCATCTACGCTCACACCAAAGCTTTGTCTGAGTCTTTCAAATTGCAGCGCTCAATTCTGTCTTTTATAGGGAGAAATAAACTCGTCTATTAATGCATGTTTAAAGAACTCCCAGGTTGGAGGGTTCCCACCATATAATTGATCCTCAATATTCCTTTGGAACCATTCCCAGGCATTCTTTGTCAACTTAACCCCCACTAATTCTATGATCCGTGCATCAGAGCAAGTCAATCTCCGGACCATTTTCTCAGTTTGACTCATAAATTCTTGGAGATCCTCATATCTCTCACCACCAAACTCAGGGATTTGCCTTCAAGTGTCAATGGCTTCTCATGTTTGTTTTGCTAAACATTTTTCAGATCAACTGATTAGCAATATTACTGGCGTAGAAACCATATCCTCTGCTTTTATATCTCTTGGTTAAATGGTTTAGTAGGCATAAATAAAAAATGAAAACCACAATGATTCATTTGTTGGAATTGATATAAATATCTTTCCAGTCTTCTGTTTCTCAGATTGTTTCTTTCAACTGGCGTTCAAATCTATTTCATCTTTTACCAGGTTTATGCAGCCTTTGTTGGCTAATGTTCCATTAATGGTGGTTGGGGGAAAGCATGAGATGGAACAACAAGCTGAGGATCAGACATTTTTAGCTTACAATTCCCGATTTGCATTTACATCTGAAGAAAGTGGATCATCATCCACATTGTACTATTCTTTCAACGCTGGGGGAATACATTTTGTTATGCTCGGTGCTTACACACCTTTTGACAAATTATGTACGACTCAATAGCCTTATGTTACCTGTTCAAATTTTATTTTACAATTTAATTTGTGCATTAATTTCCTTTGTCTTGATAAGCAAGAGTTTGCATCTGCTTGTAAATTTCATTTTCTCAGCAATTCTGGGTTTTTCTATCTCAGCTGATCAATATGAGTGGTTAGCTGGAGACCTCTCTAGAGTCGACAAGAATTTGACTCCATGGCTTGTGGCAGCGTGGCATCCTCCCTGGTATAGCACTTTCAAGGCACATTACAAAGAAGCAGAGTGTATGAGAATGGAAATGGAGGACTTGATGTACAAGTATGGTGTTGACATAGTCTTCAATGGACACGTAAGAATACTGTCATATAGCATTCTATCTGAAAGGTGTATCATGCTATAGGTGAATTCTGACATCCGACAGAACTGTATTCAAAGGCAAGGCAATGACTTTGTTTCTTAAAACAACCCACAGGTTCATGCATATGAAAGGTCAAACCGAGTCTATAACTACACTCTGGATCCATGTGGTCCAGTTTATATTACAATTGGCACTGGTGGAAGTAAAGAAGGATTAGCAACTGCTCATGCTGATGATCCTTCTAACTGTCCAGAGCCCTCCTCTACGTCAGATGAAAATATTTGTGGATCCTACGCTTCCAATTTTACATCAGGCCCTGCAGCCGGTATGTTTTGCTGGGATCGGCAACCTGAGTACAGTGCATATAGAGAAAGTAGCTTTGGCCACGGAATGCTAGAGGTCTGCTCCTGTTTCTCTAACAGCTTGGTTACATTGCTGCAGAGGATTGCAATGCCTGTCTGTTCACCATTTGTATAGTTCACATGAAAAGTTTTACACAATAGGAAGGTTCATCACATGCAAAATTCAGTTAAAAGATAAGAAAAGATTACAGAAACTAGCACATTGAGGAAGCAGAATGGTATGAAAATCTTTTGTGCAATAGTTAGTCTCACTGCATTGTGTTTTGTAGTACATGCTATGTGAACAGAACTGCAGAAACTGAGGGATCAGTGGTTGTCCACAGGAACAGAACATAACAGGCCTTCTGTATCTTGCAGGTGAAAAATGAAACTCATGCTTTGTGGAGCTTTCACCGAAATCAGGATGACTATGACATTGCTAATGATATCATTTACATAGTGAAGGAGACTGAAAGATGCAACTGTAATCAAAGGTAACATTTATATTTTCAAGCTAATGTCATTGAGAGCTGCTGAAAATAGTAACTCAACTTCTCCATTCATACTTGGCTAAACGAATAGAGTGATGGCCGCATGCGGAAGCGGAACAGCTCAAGTGCCTAACTAGTACTTCATGTCATTTACATTCCATAGTTTACTGTATGAAAAAACATAAGCAATTCATTATACAATTATTGGCATTCTGAATTCAAGTCAGGAACATTAAACAGGAAAAAGGTTCTCATAATAAGCGATTTATTGATATTGTTGCATGTCTACTGATTTCTTTTTCTTGGTTCTCTACTTTTAACCCAAGTGTTTGCAACTTGTCATGGTGACTTCTGTCAACACTATGTAAGCATAATAGGCCAAGATGCCAAGATTGTGCCTGTGACTGGTTATTTTATGATATTTGCCTCTATAATGCATACTTCACTAGATATTTTTTTTATACTTTTCCATTTAGAGAAAAAGACGAGAGAGTTTTTGGTCCTGAGGGACAGTTTTCACATGTAAATATTCAACAATAGAATGTATAAGCCTACAGGTATTGGTCTGCAACAGAATTGTAGTTACAATTAACTCCGCAGCAACTAAATTTAATCAAAAAGAAACAGTACAACTCATTTAAAGCTTAGCTAACAGTGCCTTCCCACCATCGCATGAGCACATGTATTAAAGATCAGAAACTACATGAAACTTTTCGACTTCTACCAAAACTGTCTATGGCAGCTCCCTGTGCACCTCTGCCTCAGAGCAATAACTTGGGTTAGTGAGCAAGCAATAGAACATATAAGCAGGAGATTAAAACTATCATCATGGTCATAGACCCTGAAGAAGCTTTGGAATTGTCTGTGGTTAGGGGAGGGGTTCTTCCTGTAGGATTCAGACCATTAGTACCGACAGAAGTTGGTGGGGTTAGTGTGGTGGGATTGTTGGCCGCAGTTGGCGTGGTACCTGTGGTTGTGCCTCCCGCCGTGCTGGAAAATGGCAAATGAAAATGATTCAAGACGTTAGTCCTTTATCAACATCGATAAACTCAAGTTCATATGTCAATCCAAGATATAAGAACAGTCTTACATGGAAACATGGGACCAAATTTTCTAGGACGACATGACACGAGTGTACCAAGTTCTTAACTATATTATCTACTTGCATACACAAAGCACAACTTAGAGAAAGCATCATTGAAATTGTATTCTGGTTTTGCTTGCAGAAAGGAGGCCACTAGTGGCTCCAGCGAATTAACGCGAGGTCCTTAAAAGTAAAATTCTCTTTCCATATATGTAATAAATATCTAGTTCTTCAGCTTTGTTGGGAGAAATAATCATCAATGCTGAATGAAAGTGGAGAGGATCAATTACAAATTCTGCAGGACGAAGCATATCAGGGATCAAATATGGCTATGTACAAGCCAGAACTGAGCGTTACAAAGTGAAGCACGAGAAGGGCGTCTTTGGCTCTCTAAAAACATATGTTTGGCTAAATTCAATACACATGCCACTACGCACACCCAAGGAGGACTAGGCATCTTCACCGGCTCAGATTTAGCTATATTCAATTATGTTTTGTAACCAATGTTCTTTTAATGCTATACTTGTCTCTATTGATGAAGATTGAAAAAGGTTTCTTTCTATATTCCAATGTTAATATAATAAAAGATGCATTTTTTTTACAATATTTTATTTCACTTTTTCGAGTTTTACTCTCGTAAACTCCCAAACCACTCCTATTTTCTAGCTTTAACACGAGATGACCATCGGTTTCAATCATATTCTGGTCCATATGCTTCAAGCATACCCTGGTCTGTCAAAATTGGGCCCCCCAAGCGACTGTCTGTCTGAATGAGCACAACATACAATGTTGATAATAATGATATATTATCGGAACCACACAATGATCCATAACTACAGACAAATCATGGTTCCTGCCAGGAAGCCAAGTCATCGTAAAGAGAAGACAGTAAGTGTAATAGTTCATCCACGAGTCACGACTAGATTTTGCAATTTTTAAAACTGAAACCCAAGTTGCCATTAATGATCAAGAATTATACGTAGAAAATGTATTGATCAAGGTGTAGTAGCTAGTACCTCGAAGAAGAGGGATAAACACAAGATCCGTAACCTACAACGTCAACCAGAAACCAAGAAAACAACTTCTTAATGACAAAGTAACCATCTTTTATTTATGAATATAGAGAAAAAGATTATAGCTATTACTGGGGTCGGTTGCAGCGATGGTGGCTGTGTGAGAGAAGTCACATGAGCCAGGAGCCATGGCTTTGCGCTGGAAGTAGCTGTTGAAAGCATAAGAAGCATGAGCCTGAATTGTGTTGGGCAAAAAGCACAAACCATTGGATTGTATAGGAGTGCAGTCAGCACCGGAAGCACATGCATAGTCTAGACTCGTCTGCAACGCCTGGTTGCTTGCATCGCTCCGAGCCACGCACCAGTTCGCTTCCACGACCACCACCCATGTGCGAATAGAAAATAAAATGGAGAGCAACACTGAGAAAAAAGCAAGTCTCTTGGAGATTGTTTCCATGGAAGAGTAATGAGGCTAGTTGTTCAAGTGAGTCTGTGAGATGGGTTTAGTTGGTAAAGCGAAAAAGAGGGTGATGGTGGACCAAATGGTTCTTTAGTTCTTTGCTCTTTTCTTCTTTATATAGAGCACAACTGAGTAGAATCAATAAAAGAAAAGTATTCCTATACGATCTCTGGATGCATGTTCCTCTATTTGGCAGATGCTAGTCTATTTTCATGCTGCAATTCTATATTAAAGTGAAGCATAACCCAAAAAAACAGAAGTTAATAATCTCATTTATTTTAAGAAATATTTTAATACTAAAAAAACTTCTAGCAAGCTTTTGTTTTACAATTTTATTTCTATTTAATTAACCATTTATAAGAAAACATGCACGGTCAATCTAAATTAATTTTAATAAAATTTTAAAATAATTAATATAAATCTTTTTCATTATTTATAAAAAAAATACGTCAAATCGCATAAAAGATTTTTGAAGAAGTTAAGGACAGACAAGGTGAAATAAAAAAGCAGCAGCTTTTACTCATGGTGTAAATTTCACAATGTACAAATTTACATGTCAAAAGAAGAAAAAAAAATTGTTGTACACTCAATCCTCTGTCTGTGTGTCTTCTCCGTAGGGGTTTACTTTACTTACCCCATCAGTTTTTGGTATATACTGGCAAAAGAATCAAGTATCAGAATTTTCATAAAACAAGATGTAGGCCTCACAGCCAAGAACTTCTTCCAACGAAACCTCCCGCACATAGGCATCACTAGCATGATACCACACATATCCCTCAGTTTCTTTCTCTGCCTTCCCTTTGCCTCTGCCACCTCCTCCTCTCACGTATGCAACATAATGACCTCCTCTCATCGTTCCTTGATGCTCCACCACTCCAACTAGATGATAAACATATCTCTCCATGTCCAAGCACCTGTAACCATATTATACTTCATATCTCTCGTTGCCAATATCCCAAAAAAGTACACTCTTTATAACAATAACACCATGAACACTGTACTCCACAAATTCAAAACAATAAAATGCATATTAAATTACAAATGTTTTTAAGTATCTCATAAGGCATATGCTTGGACTGAAGAAGCAAGAGATGCATATCATTATGGCTTAGATTCATGTTAACATATAGTTCAAAGGGGTGGATTTATTCAGAAAAAAACAAATAAACAAAGCAAAACTCAAGAAAGCAAGGGTTCTGGAATATGATTCATCCTTCAAGCTACTACTATAATAAGATGATACTAAAAGGCTAACCTAACTGTTTGCTGACTTTCATCTCGATGCCTTTTTTGAACATTTATCATCTACTACTAAATACTAGCAATATTATCATTATTAATTTTGTCAAAAGAACAATTTGTAAATAATTGCAAAGTGCAAAAATAGGCACACAAATTTGCACTAGTTCATGAGGTGCCTAAATACGATCTACAGAAAAGCATAAATAGATTGCTGAAAGGCTGAAAATGCAAACAAACTGCATCCAGAATTGCATCAATGCGCTCAGGACCCAGTCTACTACATCATCAAAATTGCAAACAATTATCTCAACAAACATTTCCCCAACCTTTTTTGCTCGACATACAAATTAAAAATATCACCAAAAAGGAATAGTTTAGTTGCTATGCAGTCAAGTGTTTAGAACAACTTATGGGGCTCTCCTCAACATCAGGAAAGAGAAGATGGAGTCAAAGTGTTGATTTTTTTTCCCATTCATTTATCAGAAAGTCCTTGACCCTGAAGTTCTCCAGGAAGCTAACAACCCCATGCAGAACTTTAATTCAATTTCCTACTGAATAAACTACGTGCTGCAGACATCTTTAAGTTATGCAGCTTTAAGAATCACAAACAAAAGTCAGAAAGCATAATCAATTGACAAACATGATATGAAACCACTAATCTCATCCATTAGGTATAATCATAGCTCAAACTAAGTAAAATGTTTTATTGTCTTAATATATTACTACCACTTGTGGTTCAACTATGAAGACAAGTATCTTAAGAGGCATTGCATACATTTTTGTGCTACACAATTCCGATGACCTTTCAATACCATAAATACTAGAATTTAGTCTGTGATAATGTCTACAGTCATTCAATAAAATAATGCAAGTCAATAGTTGTTCAAGCATTGATGGATGTTGAAAATTAAAACCAATCTGGAACCAAATGTACCATAGAACAATTAAGTATCATGCTGTACAACCAATATAATTGAGTAGCTATCTATACCAAATGACGGCAATTCAACCCATGAGAAAATAGCATTCATTTAAGACATTAGAAAAGCTGAATAAAATCAGCGAGATTAAGAATGCAAATCATGCACTCACAAGGTCGTGTTGAATGGGTACCTGGGATCTATATAAGGTCTAAGGTCCAGTATCTCCTGGAAATTAACATGACCATTCAATTTAATTAAACGGCCTCGTGCATCTTGACTGAACCTCTTCAGGTGGATGGTTAGAATAGGTGGGACTCTATCGATAAGGACCCTCTTAATTGCATCCCTCTTCACATTAACTTCTTTACAACTCCCCTCTTCATCTTCACTTTTTTCTGATTCACAGTTTAAATAGAACTTGGAGTTGCTTTCCTGATCTTTGATGTCAGTACACCCAATGTTAGTAGACATATCAACACTACAAGAATCAACAGCTGGACAGCCGAAACTTTCTTGAGATTCCTCAAAATCAGAAGAATGTGATTGTTCCACGAGTGCAGCATTAATCCCATCTTTCTTTCCTCCATTTTTGGAAAAAGATGAACTCGTTCTGATTTCACCACTATCAATTTTTGTACAATTTTGATTGGAGTAATAAACATTTTCATCTCGTAAAATCAGTCTCCCCCCTGTGAAGTTGAGAAAAGAAAAAAGGTTTGTTAGTAAAGTGCCCATTACTGCAACTTGTAACATCAATAAAACTGGACATATTCACATCTAAACTTGTTGGAGATTTTCGATATCAGTCTCACCTCTGCTTATCAAAGTTTCAGACACATATTCAGCTTGCTTCTTCTTTGCCTCCAACTTGTGCAGAATTTTTGAACAATTCTCACAATCCCAAGCATTATCATTAGAAAGAAGCTCTGGCTTCACAAAATGAGCCAAACAACTCTCAACTGACACTGGAGATTCAGAGTTATCAACTTCATCAGGATCAGACTCACTGAAACTTCCTGTTATATAAGCAACTTCTGAAACTTTGCTATCTGAAGAGGGCCCTACTACAGGTGCAATAGAAACCTCAGGCTCATCAAATAAACCACCAAATCCATCAAAATCCACTTCATCTTGTTCATATTCCACAACTGATGACGAGGCCCCACATTCTCCTTTCATAGACTCGCCGTTGATAAAACCATCTTCCTTGTATGGAAGCAACAGAACCTCTGAACTTTGAACCTGTAATGGCACCTCTTCTTCCCAAGAGTTCACAGAAGAATATTCTAATTTATTAATTGATTCCTCCTCAACTGAACATACCTGATTATTTTCAATCAAGTTATCATTTAACACTGTCTCTCTGCACCGAGAATCCTGACCAATTGAATTATCAAATTCCTGCTCCTGCTCTTCTGGAATAGTTTCTGCTTCACAATAATCCATCCATGCGAAGTCGCATGAATCATCTGTTTCCTCTACTCTACCCTTGGAAATTTGCTCAGGGCCATATTCTGGAGCAGCAGATAATTTCTCTGAAACTAAGCCACCATCATCGACTGTACTAGTTGAGCCAACAGAATCTGGTATTGTAGTATCAAATAATTCCCCAAGAGAAGTAGTAGACTGTTTCTGGCATGAAGGTTCACCGATGGCTGACGGTTTGGAAGTTCTCTTGGCTAGCATTGCATCTGTATCTTTATTAGATTTTGGTCGAATCCTTCCTCCTCTTTTTGGAGGTAGCTTTGTTTTTATGGCCCGAGAACCTGATTGTATCTTTTTAGTTGGTGGTTTCTTGGTTGGAACTGAAAGTGAGAGATCCAAAAATGGCTCATACACAGTTGAGGAATGCCCACATTCAATACAAGAAACAGTGCTAGAAATCCGACCTCCAAATTCAAAATCCACAAAAGTAGAACCATGATCTGTAGAGTGACAATCTTCCCCAGAAGCTTTTACTTGGTTTTTTGAAGCCAGCTCTTCAGTAGACAATTGATCAAGTAAGCAACGCAGTAATTCATGGCTGTCTTGCTGTTGATATCCCCTAAATTGAGGAGCCTTGGAACAAACACACCCAAAAAATGACCTAGGGTTAATTACATTTTTCAAACCATTCTCTGGTTTTGATTCGACAAAAAGTTTCTTCAAAGCAATAAAAAGTGGTCCAAATGATGCATCCTGATTGAAGAAGTAATCTCGCAGCCTATTCATGGCTAAAAGGTTCTGCAACACAGAATTGAAGAAGCAAGTGTTCCCAAGGTTAACTAAGCCTCTCACAGAGTAGTCACCTCTTCCCTCCAATATATTTGAAGCACCAGCCGCTGCTTTCGTTTCACTTGCAACACTACCAACTCCAAACCACATATCCTCAACATCCACTGATGGCTGCTCGGACGATCGAGCCTTGATCAATTTCACAAGATCCAGCAATGGATCTTTCCTTTCACCATCTTCTCCTACTAGGTCAAGTGGAATTAATAAATTGCATGGGAAACACCAACGAAGATGAGGGTTTTCCAGTTGGACCACCAAGGAATGACGAGTATGTCTAGCATGGCGCATAGCATGACTTTGAGGTGTGGTTGGTAAACCAACTCCTCCACAACCATAATGCCCACATTGTAAGCACATCCAAATAGCTTTCAAAACTGATTTGGAATCACGAGATGCATCCCCTTTCTTCTTTCCATGTTTACTCTTTCCCTTAGCTCCCCTTCTGTCAGCTACACCTTCCCGACAATCTTCACACCTATAATCATGTGAAGACCTGAACTTCTCATTCAAGATTTTTAAATCAAAGCCCTTGTTAAGATGAGCACATGAGTTTTTCTCTTTTAGCGTGGGACTTCCATTGTTAACAGAACCAACGGTGCCATTGCTTTCCTGCGGTACAACTTTGGGAGAAACTGTCTTTTGCAATGCGCGGGTCTTTTTCTTAACCCTTTTCCCCATTGGTCCCTAGAAGCAATAATTGGAAAGCAACAAAAGTAAGATATAAATGAAAATCAAATGCAAAATTAACCAACATGAAAGACAAGCATCATATGCATCAACCGAACCACTGTCTCCAATTTTATTTAACTGATTGTTGCAGCTTACATTAGCAGATACAATCATAGAAACGTCAAAAGGAACTAGAGAAGATGTCAAGAACTTATTGAAAACTTTTCCATCCATTTATTCAATAAAACAACAAAAAACTGCAGAAGTAATAAGCAAAAATAGGCAGAAGAACATCCAAGCCATGTTCTGATGAAGCAGAACCAATCAAACACCTTACACCAAAAAAAACAGAAAACCAAAAAAAGGTAGCAGGAAGGAAACTATCCACACGAAAATTATTATACAACAGTAAGAATGAAAACAAAGAGAACCCATCACAGATTTGGAATCCTGCGGACGACCCAGACAATGATTCAGATGATGAAGTTAAAATAAGCTCTTCCAAAGTAATATTGGAAGCGAAGCAATACCACAAAATAAACACTGATAAAGCAGCAGAAAAGTAAAGATTACAACTTTACCAAAATACTGGAGGAAGGACCAGAGAGATTGGCTAGAACAGGCCTAAGGAAGCAATGTTACATGGGTTTTGGGAAAGAAGAAGATCGAACGTTGGAAGAGACAGAAGATTAGGATCCAAAGAAACGCTTAGGATGTTCGAAGTGGAACGGCAACAGTGAGATTGGTGTCTGGTTTTTAATGGGTTTGGGCACAACCTTCTCTATCTTTTTAACGGAGAACAAATAATGGGGGGAGATGTGCAAGTTAAAAAGAACAGCAGATTAGTAGTTACAGCTAAAGTAAAACGCAGCTAGGGTTTATATATTTAGATAAATTGGAGCCAAGTGCACGTGGGAGTGGGAAATTGGCTTGTCCAAATGCATGAGGGACACTTTTTCCTTTTCACTCTTAATGTACAATTCAAACAATTATTACTACTTTTTATTAATAATATACATAAAATCATACCTTTTTAACTTAAATTTCTGTATAATTCAAACAAAAAAATATTATTATTATTACTATTTTTTATTAATAATATACAAAAAATCATACCTTTTTAACTTAAATTTCTGTATGACTAATTTGAAAGTTGCACTAAATAATTTGAAAGTTGGAGTTTAAATTCAATTTAATTTTACTATTGCCAAATAGCTTAAATGGAACCTGAAGCTATGCGGCAATAGAAGCCATCTAATTAAAATTATGCGCGTTCGTGATTATTTGGATGAGCTTTTGAAAAATTAATAATTATTTTTATTTATTACAAAAATCTTTTTTTAAATGGGTTTTTTTAAATAAGTATTTGGCTGTAAAATAAAAAAGTAATTTTTTAGTAGATATGACTTTTTTGGCGGTCAAAATATAACATTTTAAGAAACTCAAATTTAGAGCTTCTCAAAAAAACTTTTTTAGGTTTATTTTTATATCAATTAATAAATTTATTTTTAGTTAATTTTGTCCTTATATTTTGTACATAATTTCTACAATATTCATAAACTTATCTTCCTATTTATTATGTATTTAACTATTTACTCAACTTAGATATTTTTTTAGATTTATATAATATTATTTAACTTTTTTATATGTTTTAATATTTTTCGGTATTAGTTTGCTTATGTTATAATTTATATAAAAGATTTGGTTAGATATATTTTCATTTATGTTTTATATAGTTTAAAATTATATAATAATTAATATATTGTACTTTGTATATTATTTAATATACTTTAAATAATATTTATATGCATAAATAATTTTTATTACAAAATAAAATATAGTTAAAATTAAAAGTACTTTTTTTATGTTACCAAACAGTATACCGTATAAAATTTTTTCAAATTTTTTTAAATAACAGTCAAATAATCAACTGATTTCTTAGAAAAGTTCTTCTAAAAAAAACACTACCAATAAAAACTCTATTAATATAAACCTAACAAAATAGAGGTTCAATCTACCCTTTGGTCAATGCAAGCGAATCTTAATTTCTATTGACTACCGTATTTTAATGAATGAAAAAAAAAAGGATCCTATAACTCTCATAAATTAATAGCATTTGACTTTAAATAATTGAATACTTATTCCAAGCATTTATTTAAAAAGTTATTAATTACATCCGAATAGTGATTTTGTGATTAATAAGTTCGAAATCAACTCCTTTATTAAAATTTGTCGCTGATTTTATAATTTTTAAGCACATAACATACCACCTTACGCTAAGGTGATTGAGAATTAACAAATTATTCAAAAAAATCTAATGTATTGATTTATCATATTATATTTAAATAATGATAATGATAATTAATATTAATTTATTTTTATTAAAAATTAATAAATATAAATATAATAGTAAAATAAGTATTATATTATATTTTTATATATTATTTTATAATACTAATAAATAAAATGACCATTTTATTTTATTTTTAATTCATACTTTTATAAGTAATTAATAATTAACTTAACTGATTTAATTTTAATAGGAAAATTGTAATAGTTCATATTATTTTATTAGTCTATCATTTTTTATATTAGAATGCATAAATAAATATTTTAATACATAATATAAATTAAATTCATTAATAATTAGTAATATATTAATAAGTTTAAAAAATAATAAATTAAATATTTTATCTTATTATTTAATAATAAATAAAAATGATTAATATGTTATGGCAATTTATAATTTTATAAAAAATGTTTATATCAATAATTAATAAAAATTATATAATTTATTTTTATTAATTTTAAATATAATTAAAATTAAAATTAATAAAAATAAATCAACAAGTAACTAATGGCATATATAAATATAGTGAATCAATATAGTCTATGTAATTTATTTGATACACGCCACACAAAGATCCACTAATTTTCTATCAAATCCTATAATATGGTTGTCTATGTAAATTGTTATGATAAGAATTTTTATTTTTAAAAATGTATAAAATTTTAATAGAACTAATGATGTCACATGGAATGTTGATGTCGTTTTATCTTTTTTCTTTAAAAAAGGAAATCGGGACTGAGAAGTGATATTGCAATCGGGCTTCCGATCAGAACAATATTTGTTGAGCCCAATAAGGTTGTATGAAGTTATAAATGAGAGCAGAGCCCAGCAAGTCTGGAGCTGAAAACTTTTGAACAGCGGCGTCGTTTTTGCTCTAAACCGAGTGATAAGCCTATACTGTGACCGTAGGCCACCCAAAATGGCCGCATCACTACTCCTGAAGGGCGCTCCACTCTTCCGCTTTCGGGTTCAGCACCACCGCCTCGCCGTCGGAGTGCTCTCACAACTGCGTCGGCCTTGGTGCGCCACGTCTGAGTCGAGTCTTGTCGACGAAAATGGATCCTCTACGGAAAAAACCATTGCAGCTTCGACGGGGATCAGGCCCCCAGCAAGGCACAGGAGTTGGGATGATCCTGATTACCGAAAATGGAAAGACAAAGAAGAGGAGATTTTGAAAGATGTGGAGCCCATAATTTCTCTGGCAAAAGATATTCTCCACTCTCACAGGTCTTTTGCTCTCTTTTTACCAATACGTTTTTTGTAATGTGTTATGTTATTCAAGTGCACCCATTATAATTGAACGAGCCTTTTCTGGATAATGATTTTTTAGTGAATATAATTTACTCGTCAACTTGTAGTGTGTTTGTTGTGCATGGAAATCTTGTGCCTTGTATAAAATGCCATATTATCTCTTACGCTCTCGTTACTTTTTTTACCTAGCAAACAAGTTTTGGCCTTTTGGGGTCTGTTTGTATACTAAACTTTGGTTATTGTCTCCTTGTGTTGATTTAAATGTCTCATTTACTAGGTGGAACATTTAGCTCCGCAAGTTTCTTATTTCTATACATTTTGTATTTGCTTTGGTTTCTTATTTTTATAAATTTCTTACTTATTTTGGTTTTTTATTTCTATAGGTTCTACTTGTTTTTGTTTTCTATTTTTTAGATTAAGATTGCTTCGTAAAGCTTATAAATAAGCCTCCTAGATATTGTATTAGACATTCAATCAATGATATTCTCATATTTAGTTAGCTTTAAGCTTTTTCTACTAGTGAATTCTTGTGTTTCTTTAAATTAAACGTGTTGCTTACTTTTTTTTTGTTTCTCGCTGCGTTAATATGGACGTGGAACATTCATCTCCATAAGTTTCTTATTTCTATAGGTTTCTTACTTGTTTTGGTTTCCTATGTCTACATTTGTCTGGTTTCTATTTTTATAAGTTTATTACTTTTTTTATATTTTTTTAAAATTAGTTTTGTCTTGTCATGTCTATAAATAGGCCTCCTAAACATTGTATTAGACATATAATCAATAATGCTCTCATATTTAATTGACGTTAAGCTTTCTCCATGAGTAGATTCTCGTGTTTCTTCAAATCAAGAGTGTTGCTTGGTTGTTCTTCATTTCTCGTTGCGTTAGCTGGTATTAGGGCGAGTTGAATCGCCCCCGTCATGGCTAGTGACAACAACAGAAACACAAATCACACTACAGATAATCCTAGGTCAAAGGATCAAGGGGTGGCGCTAAGAGTGATGGAGCATTGGATTATTCAACAATTGGAAGATTGTTTGGAGGTGCATTTCAGGGAGATCGTGGAGCGACTCAGTGCCCTTAACCCTCTTGCTAATAGGGATAGGAATTATGATGGAGATCATGTTGGGGAAGTATGAGGCCTAAGGCGCCTTGTTCAAAGACTCGTTTCTGCTAGGACTTGAGGACAACTTGCTTACGATAGTAAATCAGAGCCAGATGAGACTTCCTGTATGACGGACTATAGAGACAAAGAGATCTTGATAGTTGTTTCAAGTTTCAAGTAGATATTCTTGTCTTTAATGGGATTCTAATATTGAAGGAGTTCTTAATTTAATCACAAACGTTGAGTAGTTCTTTGATTATCATGAGATCTTGGAAGAAAGTAAGATAAATATGGCAACTTGAAGGTTGAAGGGAGCCGCCAATGTTTGGTGGGAGATTTTGAAAGAGAGGAGATGGCATGATGAGAAGGATTGAGTTCTGTCTTGGATGCAGATGAAATGAATGATTCGAAGGGATTTTTTACCCTTGGATTACGAGCAAATTTATATCAATAATAACAGTGATGTAGACATGGTTTTCGATCTGTGCAAGACTACACTATAGAAATTGTGACGTTATCTCTACGTAATAATTTGGGAGAGACAAATGATCAATTGGAGGCAATATATCAAATATTGGGATTCTGACTCGGAGCATTGATAGACTCAAGTAGTGTGATCTTGCTTTGGTATAATCATAATTTGCTTATAATAATATTGTTCACAGTACTCCTGGGAGGTCATCGTTTCTATTAGTTTATACAAAACCTTCCTAGCATACTCTTGATATAGTAAAGTTACCAATTGGAGTTGGTGCAAGTCGAGCAACTGAAAGAGGCTAACTGGAAGTATAAAAAAGCTGTTGATCAGTATTGTTGAAAGCAACTATTTGAAGAGGGTGAACAAGTGATGGTGCTCTCGTGTGACGAAAGGTTTATGATTAGTAATTACAATAAGATACAACCTTGAAAATATGGTCCATACAATGTGTTGAAGAAAATCAATAACAATACTTATGTGATTGACCTGCCTGATAATATGGGCATTTCCAAGACTTACAATGTGGCAGATATTTTCTCATATTATGCTCCTGATGAGTCGTACCATGATTTGCCAAAACACTCAAAAACGAGTTTTTATCAAGAAGAAGAAATTGACGTGGAACGTCTATTTCCATAAATTTTCTACTTGTTTTTGTTTCTTATTTATATAAGTTCTACTTATTTTGGTTTCCTATTTTTATCAGTTTTTTTGCTTGTTTTGTTTCCTATTTTCTTTTGGATTAAAGTTGTTTTTATCAAGCATATAAATAGGTCTCTTAAACTTCGTGTTTGATATTCAATCAATGATACTCTTTCAGTTAACTTTAAGCTGTCTCCATGAGTAGATTATTATATTTCTTCAAATTAAGCAAAGCCAATTGAATACGAGATTATGATTGATTGAATGTCTATTACAATGTTTAGGAGACATATTTATTGGTTTGGCAAAGCAAACTTTGATCCAAAAGAAAATAGGAAATAAAAAACAAGTAAAAAACTTATAAAAATAAGAAACAAAACAAGTAGGAAACTTATACAAGTAGGAAAATGTCCCGATTCTCGACACTAATAACAAACTTTAGATCAAGGCTTGATATAGGGATTGTTCTCCTTAGAAGCTTCCTTTGTTTTTGTTCACCTTCTGCTTACCTGCAACCTCTCTTTCCACAAACTATTCTCACGTGGAGTAGGTTTTAGCAGGGTCTTCATCCTTTATATAGAAACTCCAGAAGCTTCTCTCATATAACTTCTATGGGGAGACTCAACTTTGCCTCTCTTGAGCCATCAATTCCACCTTTCATGTCAAATTTCAAGCTTTTGCAAAACTTCGAATCGTTAATCATTATGTTGAGATAACCTCACAAATTTTATAGTAGTCTTGCATAGATTGAGAACCTTTTGTGCATCCCTGGTCCTATTAAAACAAAATCTACTCGTAATTCGGGGGTAAAAAATCTCTTTGAATCTTTTGTTCCATCAGCGTGCAAGGCTGAATCGAATCCTTCCTATCACCACATCTCCTCTCTTTGGTCTTCTCCAAACAAGCAAAGACAACTCCCTTCAACATATAAGTTACCAACTTTACCTTCCCCTCCTTTGGGATCTCATGATAATCAAAGAATTGCTCAATGTTTGCGATTGATACAGAACAATCGGATTCAAGGATGTAGGTGTTTTGAATATGAAATATATTGATGCAATGTCCAATTCGAGAAGTACAATCTCTCCAATTACAAAGGACTTAACATAATCAACTCTGTTTTAAAACAAAAACAACTTAATCTATTTATAAGAAAACAACTGAAAACTGAAATCATAAGAATCGGATAATGTTGTAGATAATGCTGCCACTACTTCTAACTGCAGGCTTAACTCCACTTCTCCCTATTTTTGTGCTTAAGTGGTAGATTGATCAGTAGAACCAAATAGAGAAAAGAATTGGTCAACAACTAACTGCTCTTCTTTGTCACGTG
>JANIJF010000005.1:14974407-14984856 GCA_024520955.1 Erythroxylum bequaertii
TTGGGATGAATTGCGTGGTCGTCCATCCCAACTCGTCCTTAGTATATATACTTAATAATGGTTAATTATAACAAATTAAGCTTGACTCAATTTTATAAATGTAACCTGAATTTTAAAAAATAATAATTAAATATTTAATTTTTCAATTTTTTAAATTCTATCTCCACATTAATATCTCCATTAACAATGTGACTAGCCATATAAAACAGAAACCTTAAATACTTATACATATTAGTCTTAATTAAACTAAAACTAAGTAATTAAACCCTAAACACTTATAACTGAAGCCACGTTGTTTAGGTAAGGGTATTGTCGGATTCAGTTGCATTAACTTTCTGGCTTTGTTTACCCTCCTCGAGAAAAATATTAGTATCCTCAGCCTGCATTGCATAAATTGGCAATCAAGTAGCAAAAAACAACAGCACAAAATATAGCGAAAGATAACCTCAGCTCTTAGAAACCTTTAAATATTGTAATTATTATACGTGAGTCATGTTCTTAAGGAATTCAATGTATTTGCTAACTTGTAACTGGGATTCAAAAATATATAGTTGGAAGATTGAACCTTTACAGCTGGGAGCCACGGGTGCATGAATGTATGATCAAACTCAATCAAGGGTTGAAACGGCTTTCAAATAGCAGGATGTGGAACAAATCGCATTTGTAAAGGAGGGATTTGATTAGAAAGATACAACGAGATTAAGCAAAACATAGCTAAGGAAAGAGCAGATTGGTGCAACAACGAAGATTAGTGCGGCAACAAAGATAAGGAAGAGCAGACATCGGTACGAGAACGAACTGAGGAAAGTTAATTAGAGTTTTTCTTTAGCGGGTATAATTTAGTGATAAAATTGCGATTGGTTCTAGTATCCCTAATAATTAAGGGATCTTTCGGATCATATTCTAATCAAAATTTTATTTCTTAAAAGGATTAAATTAACTTCTTTCTCTCTCATTAAAAAATTCGAGGAAGAATAGATATTATCGCAGTTTGTATTCAAGCATTACTTAAACGATATAGTTTTATTTATAAGAGTTTAAGGTTTAATTAGTTAATTTAAAAAAATATGACATGTATAATTATTTAAGATTTTTGTCTTATACTACTAACGTCAAGTTATAATTAAAAAATTAGAATTTTGAATATTTAATTACTACTTTATAAAGTTTGGAGTATAATTATAAAATTAAATAAAGTTTTTTTTGTAATTAATGCAGTAAATTATGGTCCATATATGTTTTTTTAATAAATTATAACACATATATACGACAAGAATGATTTAATTTATAAAGATATTATTAATATATATTAAGATCTTTATGTTCTAAAATATTGAAATGGATTAAAAAAAGATTAAACTTCTTTTAAAAATAGGTTTTAAAAAATTGAAAATATACTTAAATTTAATATTTAATATTAAAACTAAAAAACAGAGTAAAATATATTAAAAAATTAAAAATTTTACCTTTAAATTATACTCAGAATTTAGAAAACAGAATCGTAAAATTTTTTGCTGCTAATTTTTGAGTTGAAGTACTTTAAATATATATATTAATGAAAATTAAAAAATTAGAAGATAAAAGTACACTTAAATATTTCAAGACTATTTGTAAACATGACATGTTAACTTAACTACAAGATCCACCGTCCCCAAAAGTTAACTTATAACGTTATTACGTTAAATCACTCTTGGAACTTACCCTCAACTAACGTTTATATTTTAATTCTTCGAAACATCAAGTACACTAACGTTAAAATCATTAACGTTTAAGCCTTAGGCTTTCTCATTTTGCCTTGGGAATAGGCAATATCGCAGGACAGGAGAGGATTTGTGATATGCAATAACCATACTATCAAGGCATTTGTTTGGATGTGATGTGCAGGCGGGAGTCAAAATTTTGGGCCCCCTTCTAGTGGTGGGCCCTGGGCAGGGGCCCCGGCACTGAACCGATAGCTTATCATGCACGATAGAATGTAGTTGAGCAGCTCACATTACATTTTGGAGTTGAATCACCAATTGTAGTGCAAGACTCTCCTAAGGTGTTAAACTTTGTAACACCAGGTCGCAGAGAGCCATTCTGATTTAGTTCATTCAATTCAAAGCCCCACAATGTTGCAAAATCTTTCACAGAAGGACACCCATATAGCTGTTAACTTCCCCTTTTTGGTGCCGAGTAGCGATCCCATGTAAGGACTAATCACAGTCATGAAACATGAACAACCGTTGATCCAGACATCGGGCATAAGTAGGATGGTTTCTACATAAGTCGCAAAGAAGAGTTTGGATATGCCGATTAACAAGTGCATTCGTTGAATAGACCTTTACGTCACAGGAAAGATAAAGGTATGCTGCATCAGCCTTGTAGTATACTACTAGCCTCGATACCATATACACATCACAATTTCTCTCCATTTTATTAGTTCTAGATGACGGATAACCTCAGGGTCTTGTTGAGGGTCTAACCTTATTTTGAGAATTTCGACGATCATAGCGTCCTTTACGGTTTATATTGTGCCAAAATAAGTTCTAAAAATACCTAAGTTATTCTACTCGCAAGTATATGAGGTAGTTGTAGTTGGTTACTTAGGGTTGTCTCCCACAGAGGTGAAATTGGTCCACTCAAATTAATCTTGAATAAAAATGAAAACAAATGCAATCCTAAACATTTTATCCCAATTTGTTGAGTAAAGACTTTAAAGAAAATTACGCAATTAGACTAAAAAGTGAACTTATTTAATTGGAAGCAAAAATGAATTGATTAATTGGTGTGGAAATTCTTGAGAATTAATTTCACTAATTTAATCTCCCATGCATGAATAAGGAGAAATGATTGGATAATTGTCTTACTAAAATTAACAGCTAGATTTTTAAATCAATTTTAATACCCACTTAATTTAATATATTTCTAATTCTTAACCCAAGCCTCTATAGTTTCTCGTTTCAATATTAAATTTCCTCTCTTGATCATTTGTTTAATACCTAAATGATGCATAATCAACTAAACTAGCTACATTAATTCACAAGAAAAAGAATCAACCAATCATGGAAAAAACCAAATTCATCATCTTCGTATATTTTAATCCCATCTTTGTTAGCATAAAAGAAGATTAAAGCAATAAACCGAGTGAAAACCAAAATGAACTATTAAAAGCTAACAGAGTAGTGAGTCTAGTAAAGCAACAAAGAAATAATGCAATAGATAAAGAACAAAATAAGCAAACAAGGATCTTTCGGATGAGAGAGTTGGTGGTGGGTCTCCTACCAATCTCAAGCTCTCTACATCAGCTCTCTCTCCTTCTGCCTCCACTTGGTTCTCACCAAAACGATCGATCTCACACTGGCTTTCACCTTTACTTCCTTTCTCTGCTCTTTCTCTCTTCTTCTTCTCAGCCGAAGCTCTCTACTTCCCCACCTCCACACCTTCTCTCTGTTCTTTTTGCTCTAGCCTATCGATCCAACCTCTATTTAGTCAACTGTCCCTTTTCTATTTATAACATGAGTCTAGGTATACGGTTGTTACATCGTCAAAACTTGCACATGTTTGATTTAAAAAATGAGTGCAGAATAAGTTCTCACACCCATGCCTTAGGAGTCACGGCTGTGTATGTGATCATTTATATTGCAAAAAGCCTAATTTGGGATATAAAAGAAGAGAAGAAAATGTTTTTTATTGGGAGGTACAAAAACACCAAAAAGGGAAAAGATAACAGAGTAAGAGTAAGTGGTTTCCGATTCTCATCCTTGTTTCATTGATTTTGGAATTGGGTTGTGAGTTTATTGATTTGTACATCAATTTTAAATTCAATCTTGAATCTTTGTTAGACAACTTGTTATTGTGGGGTGAGAGATACAAATCTTGTAAATACTTAGTTGTGATTAATGGAATTCCTTATCGGTTTGGCCTATTGTTTTTCCCTCTACTTCAGAGGGTTTTTCATATAAATCTATGTGTTTGCTTCTTTATTGAGTTTTTTATTCACATACTAATATTATCTGATTAAACTTAATTAGAGTGTTTTGTTGTTACCATTAAGTTGATCTCTTAGAGAGTTGTGTTTTAGTTGTATTTTTCTCTTGTCTCCTAACAAGTCTGAGGACTTCATAAGTTACTAGTTTGCTTTTTGAGCTTGAATTGTAACTTCTGCCAATCGTTAGCATAACCTTCTATCACCCTTACCCTAAATATATTACTATAGAAATTTCTGCAACTATCTCCAATGTATGAGCAAATATGTATAAAAATGAGAAATCAATACATAATAGTGAGAATAGTTGACCTAGCTTTCACCACATAAAAGTTATTTGAGGTAGACATATAAGTATCATATAAGTACAAAGAAAATTACACTACTCTAAAGGGGTAATTCATGATTTTGTGTAATCATATCAATCCAAAAATCAGTAAAAATATGAATAAGATTTTGGTAATGACAATGCTTTTCAAAATGAATTGACACTATAAAGTATTTCAAAAGGTTAATGATTTAACTATTTGGGGAGGCACCGATCCAACAGGAATAAATTTACCACACAACCATAAACCAACTCTAAATTTAATTAACGAAGTAGGTGAATTTTAGTAGATATGCTAAGACTAACATTTTCCAATCAACAAACGTTCATATTCCAAAGAGAATTGTCATATAAATAGTCACAACAACAAATTCAAGGTGAAGTGTAATGAGAGGACTAAATATAAAGAGGAAAAGGTAAAAGAAAAAAAATCAAAAGAGCATTTTAATAATGAAGTTATGAGCAAAAAGATAAATAATTTGGATTACACAATTGCTTTCAACATATGTTGACTAACATGAAAACCAAAAATTGCATTATGAGTAGGCCATTGGTAGAAATTCTATAACTGATCAGAAACAAATGCAATTCAGATAGATACTATTTTTAGTAATAGACTTATATATAAAACAAAACATTAAATACCAAAGTTAATGTAAAAGAAATAAATCAACAACTAAAAAGCATAGAATAGCCCTTAAATCAATACTTTTTAATTCACAATAAGAATAAATTTCAAAGCTTAAAGCTGTAAACATAAATGGAATATAATTGAACAAATCTCTCTTTACTTGGTGATTGTTGTTAGAGCAAACGAAAATGAAAAGATTAGTCTGAAAAATGAACGAGAGCAACATATTGGTCAGCTTTGAGACTAACTGATGCGCGCACGGAAGGAGAGTAATCTTGATATAATTCGACAGCTTTTAAACAAACTAGATACACAAGGTTTTCAATACTTTTCCAGACCTCAAGGATAGTTATTGTCCAAGCAACCTAGATCAAGCAGTAAACCAAGTAGAGTTAGGGTTCATGGAACAACAAGAATATGGAGAAAACTCCTCACAAAGCTCTCAAATTATCAAAGTGTATTAACCTAAAACTAATACCAAGGCAACTATTTATAGTTGCCAAAATAACTCAAAATTGGGCCAACATCCTTGGCCTAAATAGGTAAAAATAACACTGCCCAAATCGTCCTTAAAATAGTAAGGAAAACAACCCAAAGCAAAAGAGGCCAGGCGGTGCGCCTGGTCTAGCGCTCATGGCAGGCTGCGCACACACGTGTGCACCTGGGCCTGCTGGGCGTTGGCGTACGTGCCTAGCGTACGTACCTGTCAAGGGCTGTTTGGGCCTAGAACTTGGCTCAAACTAACAAACTGGAGCTGCGAGCGAGGATTATGATTCTCCCGAAGTCCATCATCAAGCACACAATCCACGAATGAATTTAATGCAGTCTTGAATCTTTTAAGCCTAGTTCGACTTGTGGAGCTAGGAAGCAATATCAAGTCTCGATTAACGCTGCGTTGATCTCGGTGTCTATCGATATATCCGTCATGTGTAGCCTTGCTCACATCACTAACTAACAAAGCATTTTACTATTTTTATTAGGGTTAATTATAAAAAATCTCATTTTTATTGAATTTTGTAATATTAGCTCAAAATTTTAAAAAATAGTATTAAAACTCTTTAACTTTCAATTTGTTGCAAAAATAACACGATATTAAATTTCTCGTTAACATTGCAGGCGTAGCTAATCATGTCAAATTTTTTGACATCCTCTGTGTCTAACAAGGACCTACTTTTTCCAAACCATTTCTTTAATAATGATTATTTTTCAAAAAAATGATGTGATTAACCACATCAACGATGTTAATGAAAAATTTGTTGTCGAGCTATTTTCGTAATAAATTAAAATAAAAATATTTTAACGTCACTTTTTAAAATTTAAACTAATATTATAAAATTAAGTAAATTTTAAGATTTTTTATAATTGCTCTTTTAACTTTTCTTTTATTATGTCCTATCTTTTTTTGACATGGACGTGAAGTTTGGGATTAAGCATAGGTCCCACCGGGTTATTAATGTGCATGTGAACTAAAATGAAATTGTTATTGCTCTCTTAGGCTATGTTTGGTTGGGAGTTTATTAATGAAATGGAATGGAATGTAATATTATTCCATCGTTTGGGAGGAGGGTTTATAATGGAATGGAATGGGATGAGATGGAAGAGGAGGGTTTCATAGTAAATCCTATTCCATCCTAAACAGTAAAAATGTAAAACCTCTGATTTGGGGGGTTTAGGATGGAATATAAAATGATAAACAATTTTACGCTATAATACATTGCAAACCCTTCATCCAAACAACATTTCACTACATTACGTTATAAATCCTTCCATCCATCTCAAACAACAATTTTTTAATATTACATGCATTTACATTCCATTCCATTATAAACCATTCCATTCCATTCTATTTCATTCCATTCCTTTAAAACATTATGTCCAACCAAACATAGCATTAGGTAAAGCCTGTAAGGCCTTTGAAGGGTGGGCTAGAAATTGGTTAGGCATGTAATAAGTTGTCAAAAAAGGAAGTTATTATGATGTACTTTTCTTTGTGTTCTTTCATCATACTAGTGGAGGAGGAATATGTTGGCTTATCCTACATCAAAAGTGGGTAAAATTAGAAGCCTCAATTGAGGATATATAAAGAGACCTCTCCTTAAGGTTCTACTCACCCCAAATCTCTTTCCCATATCCTTTTGTATTAATTCTTGGTATGGATTGTGAGATATTCCTCTTGTAATCTTTGTTTTCTATAGTAAAAAGCTCTATTCTTGTTGTGGTTTTTCCTCTTATTTGTTAAGGGGCTTTCCACGTTAAATGTTAGGTGTCCCTTTTTATCTCAATTTCTTTTATTAGTGTGTTTGCTCTATCAGAGTGGAGTCCTTCTCCTATTAGTGGTATCAGAGCCCAATGTTTGCTCAAGTATGCTATGTGGTTGCACCATTATCTGATCTTTCACATCAGAAAATAATTTTTTCTTTGGTGTTCTGGCAAGTTAAGGGTGGTTTTTATTCTCGAGTTCTTGTTGTCATTTTGGACATTTTTCACTAGTATATAAGGTGATTGAGTGCATGTCTAAGAAAAGTTATGTCTAAGGAGATTGCGTTTTAAGTGGGACCATTTGTGATCCCTCCAGCCTTTCCTAGGAACTTACCTGGTCTACTACAGGCTTATTATATACTAAGTGGAGGTAACTCGAGGCAGTTTCCCCTTTCACGTGAGAGAGTAGGAGTTAATTCTTTTATTATAAGAGCCAAATTGTGATAGAAGCAATGTCAACCAAATTCGATATTACAAAGTTTGACAGGACAAAGTTCTCATTATGTAAATTGAAGATGAAGGTAGTATTAGTAAAGGATAATTACTTGGAGCCATCAGTGCTAGACTGACGAGTTTTATAGATGATAACAAATGGAAACAAATGTTAAGTCAAAATGACTTTATGATTAATAATTTTGATAAAAATCAAATAATAATAATATTAGAAAGTAGGAGGAAGCGGAGAAACGAAAGTAAGACGAAGCGGAGCGGAAACTAAGACAAAGCGGAAGATAAGATGAAGCAAAAACTAGGACGAAGGGGAAACTAAGACGAAGCAGAAACTAAGACGAAGCGGAAACTAAGACGAAGCGGAAACTAAGACAAAGTGGAAACTGAGACAAAGTGGAAACTAAGATGAAGTGGAAGCAAAAATGAGACGATAGAAAGTAAGACGAAGCGAAGGTAAAAGTAAGACGAAAACCCAGTACCACGTCGGATTGTTAATCAGTCTGAGTTAGTTACAGAACTCAACTAAATAATTGTTTTTTCAAAGATCAAGAAACAAAAAGAAAGAAGCGGTTATCAAGAAGAAGTTGAAGACGAAGGCTATAAACACGAGTCAGAGTCAAAGACTACGGAAGTTAGTGATTTTGAAAGAGCTAGAGACCTTAAGAAAGCTAGAAACACTGTATTCACTGTGCTAAACATTGAGAGCTATTATTTTTTGTAACAAAGCTCGCAAACATCTTTCTGTAAGAAAGAAGAAAAGCTGAGAGCCTGAGGAGGCTAAGTGAGAAAAAACAATACTTGCTGTAAGAGACCTGAAGAGGCTCGGAGAAAAGAATACTTGTATTTTTTAGAAGAATAGTGAAATCTCAGAAAGGATTCTGAGAATTGGACGTAGCCCACGGTTTGGGGTGAACCAGGATAAAATTGTTGTATCAACTTCTACTCTCAAACTCTCGACTTTTATTCCTATTGTTTTTATACAAGTACTTAGAAGTTAACTGCAATACATCATGATATTCTTACTTAATAGTTTTTGAGAAAGAAAGTTTTCAAAAATATATAAGGGGATTGTATTCACGAAAAAAGAATACAGAATTCAACCCCCCTTCTTGTGCATTTTGTATATCGAACATAAAGCTTATACTTACGCGTGATTTACTTCAACAAATAGATGCCTTGACCATGTCAGATTTGCATCTTAGTCTATCAGGTGATATTTTGTAAGGTGTGGAAGAAAAGAAAACAACTAAGGAGATACGAGATCATCTCATAAAGTTATATGAAGCTAAGTCTCTTCACAATAATTTTTTTTTTCTGAAGAGAACGCTCTACACACTTTGAATGTCTGAATCTACTTCAGCAATGGAGCATGTTAAGTGGAGCTAGGTTTCGTCTTTTCTTAGCGTTTAAGAGTGAATTTGAGGTTGTTAGAGAAGAGAAAAAGAAAGAGGAAAAGAAGAGCTTTCATTTGAGCCAATAATCTCATTATTTGGTCAAGATTCAAGGTAAGTCCAAATCTAATCCTTTGGATTTTTTTGAAGGAATTTAGTTCATGAAGCTTAGGAAATGCATGGGTTTAAGTAGTCTAGAATCAATTTTAGTGAATGTGCTATGATTAGGTTCTCAATTTTAATTCCTATTGAATGGGATTTTGCCATTATTAAAGGAAATCAAGAAAGGAAAGAGAAGCAAGAGGGGAGGCATCTTTAAGCAAGTTTTAAGCAAGGAATTCAAGTGGGTTACATCTTTATAATTGAGTTAATGAGCCATGACTATCTTTTAAATTTAAGAGAATTAAATGATTTCAATTTCTTTATGAATGTGGTATTTATTGCTTTTTGAATGATTTAAAAAATTGCTACATTTTTTATACATGAATTTGGTTGATGATTTACGAAATGAAGATGAAAAAGATATTTGAAATGTTTTATGCTTATGAAAATTATGTTTTCGAAATGTGCCTTTTGGGCAATATGTTCAAGTTATGAAATACATGTTGTGTGGGTTTGTGGTGGTCCATTCTGTTCTGTCAAGTGCATATTGACTCTATTAAAGGCTTCTCCCGCCTACCCGTTAGTGGCATGGAGCTCCTTCATGGACTCTCCTCTGTTTACGACTATGCAAAAACATTATGTGGGATTATGATAGTTTGTTTTCTTATCAATGGAGATTCATAAGAACTCCACTATTGACCTACCCAAACCTTTCTGATTTGCTTATGTGTTTATGATATGTTGACAAGTTGATAAATACATGTTTATATGCTTATGAATTGCTTAGCAAGTTGAGAATCTTAAGAAATATGCGTTTATGGATCAAATGCAAAGTTGAAATGGCAATGAATATTTTAAAATTATTTTGCTTATTCTCCATTATAAACTTGTTACCCATGAGCTTTTAAGCTCACCGCCATTCCGTCCCCATCTCCAGTTGATGAGCAAGAGATTGAGTGATTGAGCATAAGGGCATCACTCTATTTTATATTTTTCAGTTTTGTAAAACGCAAGGCTTTAGTTGCATTTCAAGCATTATTTGTTATGTAAAAGTTCGTATTTTTGGATTATGATGTAATATGGCTTGAAATGGCCATTAAAGCTTTGTAAAACTCTTATCTTTTGATGTTAATAGAATATACTTATGTTTGCATGTGGCTCTCTAAATTTTAACATTTCATTTTCAAAAGACTAAGATTTAAAGAAGTTTCTTGTGTATATTTGGTCAATCCATCGTTTGGTTGAGTTATAGATGGGGTTATTGAAAGTAAAGGTGATGTGAGCTTATTTACTTGTTGAGTGTATAAGTCACAAAGCCTTG
>JANIJF010000005.1:15078025-15088183 GCA_024520955.1 Erythroxylum bequaertii
TATTCTCAGTTTCAACTTTTCTTTTCTATGATACCCGTACAATATATATAACAGGTATTGGATGGTATTCATTATTACGGAGGGGGTTCTGTGACAATAAGAAGCACTATAAACTTCCTTTTTTTTTCCCTTCACAATGATAAATTCTCAAAACCTCTCAACTGAAACAAAGTCAACATATACAAAAATAGAGAGTCAGGGATTTGTTGGCACAATAAGGCATGTTAAACATGATATGGGAGAATAAGCTAAAAGATATGGATGAGCTCAACTTCTCTTAAGTTGTAGAAGTGAATAATTGGAACCATCTCATTATGTCTAACAAACAAGGTAATGTACTATGTTATAGAGATTGCATCCCTATAAAGATATAAAAGAAATTGCAGAGCTGATAAAAGTCTCTTATAAACAAGTTGTATATGAAGTAGGTAGTATATAAAGTAAAGAAACAAGATCATATATCATGTCATAAAGATTGCCTCCTACAGAGATATAAAAGAAATTGGATAATTGATGAAACTCTCTCGTAAACAAGTTGCATATGAAGTAGATACTATACAAGTAAAAGATGCAAGAGGGAACATGAATGGATTAACATATCAACATGCGTTCAACCATATAGTCATTGATTGGTTGAGACTGAGGGTGATTATTGCAGATGAGGATAAAGTACTTATTCTACTTTGTTCTTTACCTCTTTTTTTTGTTGTTGTGAAGATCTAGTAATCACACTCGTATTGGATAAAGAGACGTTTAGGTTGGAAGGACATACAAGACATTTAGTTAGGAAGGTCATCACCCTGGTATTATTAGACACAATAAGTAGAGACTCAACAATGCAAGAATTAAGACATTTAGTGATAATTTTTTTTGACATTTAAACATTTTGTCACAAATATAATAATTATTGTGACATAAAATTTGTAAGTTAATGTTACTTTCATTTTTTGTGAATTAAAATATAATTAATTGATTAAAATATAATTATACAACAGGTTAACAATCAAAAAGTACTAGGATGAACCAAACCAAGCCCTTATCAATATAAAAGTCAGTAAATATCAAAGTGATGTAAATTTCTATATTTAGTACAACTTCTATCCAAAAGAGTCAACGTTAATTTAGTGGAGGAACAAATGTTAATGCCTGAACGAAGGAATTCGCTTCTCAAGTAATACATAAAAGAGTTGACGTTTAACTTCTCAGGTGGCACAGACAAGTCTCGATTTTATCAACTACTATTGCCTCATTTGCTTTCTCACAAGCACTGCTTAGCCAGCTTCAGTACTTCAGCCAACTGCAGATTTAAGTTCCAGGAGATGTTGTTACAAGCTGCTGGTATGAGTTTGCCCACTGATCCCAAACACATGCATTACAACTTAGTACACAAGAACTCGTCCAAATACCACCATAACCGACTCCTTCATCGGGATTGACTGAAGGAAAGCATATTTGCTTAAGAGCTTCTATGCATTCCCATGGAAACACTTCTCCACTGCTTTTTGTTTGAGATAACCTGAAAAAAACACGCTTTGGTGATCAGCAACAATTGTTAATCTCTAGCAAAAGAATAATAAGACGATAAAAGATCAGAATGAACACTTCATTTCATTCTGAAGACTGAACCAACACTATTCTTCAGCCTAAATTTCGAGCAAACTAGTAGATTAATTAGAAACTCAAAACGTTAAAATTTAATTTGAATAGTAATAACGTAAGATAATCAACTGTCCACAATTGAAGGTAAATATGCTATTGAATTAGAGCATACATACATAAAATAAGAGAGAGACAAATGAAAAATGGTATGTTGAGATATATAATATAAACAAACCTTTTCTTTTATCAGTGAATATTCAATATCATCAACTTGGACTTGATCCATATCATCCATATGCTTTCATATGTGATTGCAGTATAAGCCGTTATACGATTTCAACTCTCTCTCTCACTATTTTAAATGCTTCAAATTGCTTATTCAAACATCTCAAAATACTTTGATGTCAGATAATTCAGTATGATCTACCATTACTATTATGTAATGTTATAATTACAATATGTTGCCCCGTAATTGCAAATAGATGGGCTAATCCTATTTAATAATATACCCTAGTATTTTGTGATCTTTTTGTTAGTGAATGAAGACCTTGTGACCAAATTCCTCTTTCTCTCTATTGTTTTCACGTATATTGTACTTTCACGAAAAACTTCTTATTGCTTATGCTTTTATAATATAGTAGAAAGTGGGCAAGTATACATGATTGTTACATAGATATACCAACTGTTTTAATCAATCAAAATTATGAAGCATAAATTAAACTATTAACTAGAGATTCAATAATTACAAATCAATAAATCTTACCACCAGAAAACACACAAATTTCACATGTAAATTTTGATAACAGAAAATTCCACTACAAAAAATTCGAAGTTTGAGAAAAAAAAATCAGAAAATTAGCAAACTTTATCACATAGAACATCATTAATTCAACTGTATATAGCATACCTTAGATGGTGGATGTGGCAAAGAGGCTTGGCGGCCACATTTTCCATCTTCTTTTACCCTCCGAATCTCTTGAAGCTGGCTCACGACATTCTCCATAAGTTTCAAATGATCTTTTTCCTTTTGCATGTACCCCATAGAGATGTTGAGCTTCTCCCTTCCACTTTGTACAATCCTTAGCCTCTCTCTTAGCCATCCCACTTCATTGTCAATTTTAAACCTTTCATAATCAACTGCAGACATTGAATTTCTTCGCAGATCAGACAGCATTTGTTTGCTCTGCAAGGAATGTATTGGTGGCAAATCAGCTATTATGTCTGAACAGCTTCTGCTCATTTCCTGCCTGACCCCTCCTTTGCTCATTATTGGACTGTCACATGGTATTGGGATGGCTAGAGGAGGACTTCCTGATAACTTCTCATCTTCAATTTGATTAACCACAGAACATACATTAGATTGATCGTCAACAACATGAACATCGTACGCATAAGGTCCAGGATGCGACAAATCACTACATGAATCTTTTTTCTGTCTTTCTGAATCATCAAAACTACATGGAAGATCAATTTCGGTTCTAGCACCAGTCTCAGTTGTCTCCAGTGACAATCCATGGAGTTGACTGATGTTATCTCTCTGTTTCTGTACCTCCCTAACTGAGGGTGAGGCATCCTCATGCAACACATTTTGATGGGAATTTGAGAAGTTGAACTGCGAGCAAGCTTCCTGTTCCTGCACATCCATTAATTGATTGAGAGTATTTGTGTTTGGTGACACTGATACGAACCCTTTATCTTGAAATGCCTTGTTAATTTCATCAGTGCTACTTGAAAAATGTTTTTCCGCTCTCTCATTTCTGGAGGGCCTATCCATGGACCCTTGCTTCAAAGACTCAACTTCATCCAACCCCGGAATAGGTAATTCCTTTCCAAAACCTAGCTCATCAGCTTCAACTTTACATGCCAAATATTTGTTTAAATTTTCTATTTGTTCCTTCTCACTAGTTGATTCGCTAATTGTGTGCAATGTCGCAATTATATCACCACTTGAATTCGACAACCAAGAAGCTCCTTTTACATGCATGCTTTGCATTTCTTGCACATCGTAAGCTGACTGGTCATTTCCAACAATCAATTGCCTGTAAGCTTCAACTTCTTGCTCCAAGTAATGCTTTTCCTTCTCTCTCCTTGATAGAATCTCTTTGAGAATATTCATTTCTTCAAAATCATAAGCAGCTTTTTCTTCAATCATCCTCTGGTATTGCCTAGACTCCATCTCTATTTTAGCCTTCTCCTGTTGTAGCCGCAAAATCATTGCCATAGCTTCATCAGCAGCGGTAGCAGCAGCATTTCTTTCTTTCTCAAGCTCAAGGTACAAAACAGCACGAGCAGCATGCTCCTCTTCTATTGCTTGCTCCAAAAGTGTGATCCTGTCATCCACAGTATCATCGTTATAAAACTCCTCTTGCTGATCAAGCACAACATTTTCTATGAGCTTATTCTCAGTGCCAGGTTCCATTGGTACAAAAAAACTGGTGACTCTTTCAGACATATTAACTCCCATAGATGATTCCTCTCCACCTATATTACATTTTGTAATAATAACAACAGAGTTAGCATGTGCAGATGCAAGCAAATGGACATAATCTTAACCAAGTTCAAAACAATTATTTTGAAAGCAATGAGCAGTATAAAAGTCTCAAACCTAAATGCTATCACCTTAGAACATAAATTTAAGCGAAAAATAGAAAAAGAAACCCCTTTCACTGCCAAATAAGTGGGATAGCCCTTGCAAAGTTGACAGTGCTACCATAATCAAATTGACATAAGAAATTGGCTCTTAAGAAAAACTGCTAGCTAATCCTTTTGCGTTTAAGTGTAGATGAGGCTAACACCTTCCCAGGTTATGTACCTATCAACCCTCCAAAACTACAATCATTTAATAAAGGTAACATAAGACCACATTTGCTAAACGCCTACATTAACCTAACAAAGACATGTACTTATATGGAACTCAAAACCCTTCATTCTGTTTTCTTGGCAAAAAGGCAGTTGTAAGCACACAACACTCCTTTTCCCGAGTAGAAGTGGGTTTTGCATCATACATAGAAACATGATATATATGGTATTACCATAAGAACAAAAGGATTTAACTAAAAATTCAATATATTAAGTCAAAGTCCAGGCTAGCACTCACAATGCAGAACATCAACAGCAGAACAAGAAGGATCATCGTTGCCTCCATTGCTATTATTCACAATTTTAAGGCCTCCAGTAGGAGACTCAGTATGAGATTGCTCATCTGATTGCAAAGGCTCGTATGATGAAAAGGAGGACAAGCCACCATTATGAAGAGAACCTTTCCGGCGCCTTCTAAGATCAGATCCAGCCTTCCGTGTCAATACCTTCTTCCCCTCGGCATGAGACCTTCCTTCCTTCACACCTTCCACACATACCACACCATCCTGAACACCTACTTCATCCTCCAATCCAACGCACTCATTTGTATTGTTGCGATCACTAATCAAATTCCCATCCAAAGGTGACCTCATGTTCTTTTCCCATATAGAATCAAAAGGGAATCTTTTCTTGACACAACACTGGACAGAGGCAATATGCTCTGAAGGGCGATCTACAAGCACTCTCTGCCAACAGTTACGCCTATGAGGATCGCCAAAAAGTCCATTGCAAGGACATGGCAGACGCAAGCCAAACAAACCCAGAAACTTTGAGGTCAAGTAAGCAAGAGCTGATGCACATAAGAGTAGATAAGTAATGGAGAGATCTAGGAATGCACCCACTAAGCCACTAAAGGTCCATGCTTCTATCTGTTGAAACGCCATTTTCTTCCAGAAAATAATGTGATGGCTATCTAATTGAGTAAAAATGATTCTTTATTTGATTGCATAGAAAACTGAATCAAACTATGGATTAACCAATAGCAACAATAAAAATGATGTAAAAGAAGATTATCTCAGTAGAATTGATAGAGATGGCCTGAAAACAAGAAACTTGCAATGTTTCCTTCAAGACACAGATGGAAAACCCCCAAGAACATCTCTTTCAATTGCACTGGGATTCATTTTTCCAACTTCTTAACAAGCATGTGAAATTAATCTGACAACAAGAGCAGATGACTCACCGAGTTTGCAAAGTGAGTCGACTCAGTTGTTAACTTGGAAGGTTTAATTTGCAAGTCAATGGCCGTCTTTACGTTTTGATTATATATATAAATTACAGTTTTGAATCTTTTAACGGCTTCGGGGAAAATTAAAAAGCGTTTATAAAATCTTCGGTTACAATTTCCCAGGAGGACCCGTTATGACGCCGCTGGACGTCTAATTCAATGCCTTTGTCGTTTTACTTGATTCGGTGGCTAGCCGACACGACTCTGGATAACCATCACCAACAGCCAATGAGGGTAGCAGTGACTGGGATGGGATGGGAGACCATTCCAAAATCCAAAGCTTAATTTTCAATACAATTACGAATTATTAACTAACATTTATTAAAATTTTCAAATAATTTATAAAAAATGCATTTTATAGTAACTAATGAGTATAATGCCTATATCTTACAGTAATCAATTAGATCAAATAAGCTTAGAGATACTATATATATGGCTCAATATTCAACTTCAATAATAAAGCAAGATAGGATTGTTTGTCTTAAGAAAGAAGCAAAAACCTAATTCACATTAAAATAAAGCTTTTAGAATAAGAAATAAATGTTAAAAAAAACAAAGGCTACGAAATAACATCCTTTTAATATAACAAATGATAGTATACACATGAATTGATTAATAATATGAACTACATAGGTAATGTTAGGTCAAGTGACCATGAGATAAATAAGATTGCTAACTAATTCTTTACAAAAAGTGTCATTATTGAGAAAAGTATCATCACATGAGATAAATAATATTACTAACTAATTGACTACAAAGACTGTCATTATTGAGAAAAGTATCATCACTTATATAATAATGGGCATTAGACTCTATAGAGATGTGGCTTAGTAAGATACTTGGCTTGAGTAATAATGGGCATTAGACTCTATAGAGATGTGGCTTAGTAAGGTACTTGGCTTGAGTAAGCAGTATTCAAATTAGACCAATGACACTTTAAGACCAAGGAAGAAACTATAAAGTAATTCACCCATGAAAAAATGATTTTTCACATCACGCATTAATATTCTTTTAACACCTAGATTCAAAAAAGTTGAAATCTATTTTTCAAAAATGAAAAGGAGTCTTTTCTATCAAATAGAGCATCTTCAATGAATGACTAAAAATGTTTCAACTTTTACGAGATACTTAAATGAATATAATTCAAATGTTTATACTTATTTTTGTTTCTAATTTTTCCATATCGTTTATATCGAACTATTGATAAATAAAGGTTTTGAGATCAATAATACCTTAAAAATCATCGCCATTAATATTCACATCATTGATATAAAAGAGAAGATAATTAGCATGATCGTAATGATTTAGCGAACCAAATTGAAAGTCAATGTAATTAAAACTTGGAAAACCAAACTCATGGTGCTTTCTTAAGATCATAGAAAGCCTTTAGTAGCCAACGAAACTTACATATTCACCTCTTCAAGCAAATCATCACTAAAAAAAATACATTCTTAAGATCCATTTGAAACAAATTCCATTATTTTACAACAACAATGGAAATGAGACTTCAAATAAAAGTAAGACAACCAGCTATAGAAAAAGTCTCTTTATAGTTAATATCACATTCTTGTGTAAAGCCTTTTATGATAAGTCATGCTTTATATCTTTTAATAAAACCATTTGCTTAAATCTTGATTTTCTAGATTTAATAATAATGAAACACCAATTTATCATAGGGTGATCAGTGAGTGCTTGAAGATCTTTTGTCAATATTTTTTGGTCATAAATAATAGGCTCCTGTCCTGAAATGACTAGGCGACCTGCCTAGCACCTCACGATGGCCCTCCAATTGATATCTGATCCAGCTGCAAAGTTCTCATGGAGCTAAGTCTATTGCCCTTTTTACCAAAACAAGCCTTAACTTAACATTAAAAAGATACAAGTAGTGGATTTTAAAAAAACATTTTTATTAAAAATTTCAACAATACAACGACTATATTTTGACATACCCAAAATTTTCAAAAACCTTGTAAAAATGCAAAACACTTCTATAATCATCTCAAAATCTCCACAACAAATTTTGGACTTTAAGTCCATTCATAAGCAATCTCAACAATCACTTCAATAATCTTAAAAAAACTTAGACATGTTCATACATTTATCTTTAAAACATTCATATACTTGCGTTCTTTACACAAAATATAGTCCAAAACATATTCATAAAGATGCAAATGTTCTAAAAACTATTTACAAAACAAAGACGCTTACACAGTAGTATAAGGCGAAGTTGACTAGTCATGAGGTGGAATCCTTGCTACTGAAGCCCCTGATAGTGCACTTGAAAGGTTTCATTTAAAAACAAAAAAGAGAGTGTGAGCTAAACGACATCAATGAGTGCTAGAATTTCTATCCATATCATATTTAATTATTTAAACCTCCCCAAAACAAATTCATCTTAATTTACATAATTTAATATTTAATATAAAACATGTATGCTTCCTGAAATCAAGTTTCTCAAATCTCTTTTCAAATAAATAATGGCGGCATTAAAAATGTCATGAATTTCTTACACGACATAGCCTATCACTAACTTCTTTACGATATGGTATCCTCAGGAATAAATCACGGAGCGGGTTCTACATCGCTTACTCGCGATTGCTTAATCATTAGTAACGGAGCTGGTTCTACATTGCTTACCCGCACTAGGATAACCATTATACATCAGTAGTTATGGAGCTTGTTCTGTATCGCTTACCCGCAACTAGTCAACCACTAGTTACAGAGCTGGTTCTAAGTTGCTTACCTGTAACTGGTCAACCACTAGTTACAGAGCTAGTTCTACATCACTTACCCGTACTAGGTTAATCGTTATACATCAGTATTAATATGTATAAAACCTATAGGTGTACCATAAGCTAAAAATCATTTCCTTTTTATCAATTAATATCATCATCTCAATATAAACTCAAATCATATAAGATTTAACTTTCAAATTTCAATTCATATAATGCTAAAAACATAAAATTGTACTAACAATATTCACTTATAATGCATCATTCACAAAAAACTCGTAATCCATATTCACTTCACGGTAGAATAGAAATCATTTTCATAAAATACATTTAAAATGCACTCATCGTTAAGCAACTTTATCACCAAGCACACTCACGTATTATATATCTTTGCTTTATCTACACAAGCGCATTTCACTTAGGTATTTATTTTCGTATTCGAAAATAAGACATTATCACTATAAATTTGATTTAACCGAATTCGAGATTAGTATTTAATCGCGTAACACGTACGCTAATCATATTTCCATTTACTACCGAAAGCTAGCCTATTGTTCTCCGTTTCTAATTCTAACTTCAAAAGTCACTTAAAATCATATTTTTAACTATTCTAACTTATCAATTTCTTCAAAATATTATCTCACTCAATTTAATTCACCATTTCATGATCATGCATGATGAGTCATGGTTATGACCTATGTCCAAAAGCTATACCTCCACTTATTCCTTATTTTTCACGTAGCAAACATTCAAATTAAGCTTTAAGGTCTTCTAGAAATTCATTCCCTATGTCTCTAGTTTCCATATCATCAAAAATCAGACCATTTGAAGTTCTAATTCAAGAAACATGCACCAACATCACAAGCTTCCCCCACACAACGGTAGCATCAGATCACCATTTTTAATATCAAATTCCATTATAATTCAGCCATAACTAGGTCAGGGTCTCTTCTAGGAATTTTTATTACTATGTCTTAGGTTTCATCTCCAATTAGAATCAGGTTTGTAGGCCAAGTTATAGTCAAAACAAGATGTTTGGTTTAAGTGATTCGAGAACCAAATACAAACATTCACTAAACTTAATTCTTTCTCTTGTCATATTCATCCCTTTAATGCTTCTAAACTTATTATCTACTTAACGACAAGTTAAAAATCATCATTTATCTTATATAAATGTATCTCACTAAAAAGCCCCAAAACTTACCAATTTATCTTCCAATCTCTTGGTATTTGATAAGTACCTCCACTTGATCAAGATCTCTCCAATTTATGCTCCAAAACCATTAAAAATGGTAGATGCAGTCTTCTTCTCCCTCTTTGGTCGAATGTCCCCTCTTTCTTCTTTTCTCCTTTTTGTTTGGTATCTCACGTTTACGTTCAAATGAAGACAAAAGTCTTGCTTTATTCTTTTTAATGCTCATTTAATGGATTCCACACTTCACCTTCCTATTGGTTCTCTTCTAGTAACTCATTCTTCCACTAACAGCATGTAAAATGACCAAATTACCCTTAATGGCATGTAAAAAGACAAATTTGCCCTTTATTGAATTTAATTCATCAACTAACCGAATTAAATTCCAAAAATATTCTGCAACTGTCTTACCATCGAATTGACTATGAAATAATCTAATTCAGGTCAATACTTATTGATTGGATGGTTTAAAAATTTTCAAATGAGTTTAAAATCACTAATACCCATTACTTTTCAAAAAGGACATTTTAGTCCTAACCTTTCGAAAC
>JANIJF010000005.1:15108174-15119441 GCA_024520955.1 Erythroxylum bequaertii
GTACAATCCTAAAGAACTAATGAGGCTTATCAATTTAGGCATTGCATGTACAAGGTCGGATCCAGGATTAAGACCAAGCATGAGGCAGATTGTAAGCATACTTGATGGTAATGACCAATGGTTCATGAAGGGAGGGAAAGGGAAGGAAAACAGAGAATCATGGAAACAAAAGAATGCTAGTTCCTTAGAACTGACTAAGAATATCCAAGCTTTGGGAATACATTGAGTAATAGAACACCCAAGAAGCTCAGGTTTTTATGTTAATTAAGAATTATTGTCTTTTAACGTCTGTACACTATTCTGTAGATTCTTTCTTTTGTTATAGATAGTCATGTTTCCAGATTTATTGAATCAAATCTCACACAACTTTGCAGGGCATTATGAGAGACAAGAAAAACAAAATTATAAAAGAAACGGTTCTCTATCAGGAACCATGAGCTTCAATCTCCACATTTGTTAATAAGCAACAGAACATCTTAAAACATGAAACAGGAGCAAGGTTTCATACCAATATACTTCAAATGTCTCATATATTTACATTTATCTTTGAGCCTCACCTCATATTGGCTATCATCGAGCTACTCTTGTGGCTGCTATACACTAGATTTAACTTCCTGTTACAGTTATTTCTTCATCAGTATCAATCTCAGCCCACTTAACAAAAGCAAACAAAAACTCCCTGAAGCTGACGTGGCCGCTCCTATCCCAGTCCATTTCCTCTGCATTCATTAGCAGGAATTGCTAAGAGGATGGTCAAAGAAAATTAACATATTTAGTCCTACATAATAAATAGTAGAATTAGCATGCGAAACAGAAACATACTGAATCGGGTCTTGATGATGTGTTGAGGAGATTTTTCCCATGGACAAGGATCGTCCAATGCTTGGATCATGTCTTTCTTGTTCAGTTTTCCATCCCCGTCCTTATCAAGAAACAAAAATGCTTCAATCATTGTATCAAAAATGGCCTCCACCTCCAAGGAATCTATCTTTGTGATGCAAAAGAAAATAAAAGAGAAAAAATTAGTCAACTATAAGTCTTAATTTGGTGGGATGAATATAGGGAATTGAGTTGACGACAAAAGAAAAGGGTTGAAATTTAGATTATGATAGGATTCCTTATTAGATAGGAAATAGAAAGTTAAATATGTTATTCTAATTTACTTATATTATCTTAGTTATTTAATACTTATAGAATTTTTTATTAGAATATGACTTAAATTTGTTAGAAACTCTTTCCTGCTAGAATAAGGGTTTTTAAACTCTCTGTCTCCATATGTGTGTGTATTCAGCTCTTCATCAACAATAAGTAATCTGGAATTTTTTTACATACTTGAGTTTTTTACTATAAGGCATGAGGCTTTCTTTTAAGAGTGATTCTTTGACCCTAAGAGTGATTCTTAGTTTCCTACCTTTCATTCATTGTGTTCCTTACTAAATTCCAGCAAACCTAATACATTCTAACCATCTCAAACCTATATTTTAACCATATTAAACCCTAAGATTATAAGCCTAAATTTTCAGCAATCAAACTTTAAAATTCCAGCTACAAAAAATCTGAAATTTCTACCCAAAATTCATTCTTGAAACTTGATATTTCAGCAGCTTAATATTAGTTATATTTCTTAATTTTGTGCCTTTAGCTACTAGTTAAAAACTCTTTTATTTATCCTACGTCAATTTGGTATCAAAGCCTTGGTTCACGATGGCAACAAGTAGTAGAAGGGAATATAGAAGCATATTCAGCGACCTAAAGCAAGATGAAATACTTCTATATATTGCAAAAAAGTTGGGCATCGATGATCCTCGTTCACAAGGTGCCCTAGAAACCAACTCACATGTAACAACTCTCATAAGAAAACATGTTTGACAAATTTTAGAGAGACTAGACAATCTTGACATACATTCCCTAAAAGTCAAAACTCCCACAAGAAAAAAATTATACCAACCAACAACCTATACTTGATGTTGAACTTAGAGAATGTGGTAATAAGCAAGAAGAGACTGATATTGATCAATAGCACACAACATATGGGAAAAATCATCGCTAATTACATGTGCTGATTTTGATTCCTCAAATTCAGTAGATAAATTCGAATCTTTGAGCCTAGCCTACATGTAGAAGGTGCTATTTGATGATATGGACAGTTTGGCAATAGAAGATGATAATGACATGGAGAGTTTGATAGGAAGAGATGATCAAAGCCTTAAAGATGAAGAAAAATAGAACAAAGTGGATTCTTTGGCAAGCCCTAAAGTTAAAACAATTGAACAACAAGTTCAAACACTTAAACAACAAGATGAAACAACAGCACAACAGGTTGAAAAAAATAGGACAACAAGCTGAAATAACAGAACATAAAGCTAAAAAAGATTAACCAGCAACTATTTGGGTTTTCGGAGTTTGTTGGTTCAAAGTTTGATGATATCATTGGTGTTGTTGATGAAGATTGTGTTGTAGTGGCTGATGAAGGAGTAGTGAACTTGAATGAAAATGCACTATCAATACAACATAGGAATAAAGAAGAAGTTGTGACGGCACTTGTGAAGTCAAAATTCAGCAATGATGGTAAATTATTGCATATGACTAGAAGAAACAGCAATACGTGTGTTCTTGATTCTTATGAAGTAGAGAAGCCATGTAGTCTAATTATGAAACCATTTTCAAATATATTAGTCAAGACTTATAAAGTTGCCCATACTACTAAACTATTATATAAAAGGTTGTATGTCTATATAGATTACCTTTTACCAGCTTCTCTTATCATGACATAAAGTTTATAAGTTATTTTTGGAGGAGTATATGAAAAACATTGAACATTAAGCTTCAATTTTCAAATTCTTTCCTTTCCTAAATTGATGGACAAACAGAGGTGGTGAATAGAAGCTTGGGGGACTTGTTAAAATGTTTGGTTAGAGATAATGTGAAAAATTGGGACCTAATTCTTCTAATGACAAAATTTACATACAAAAATTCTATAAATAGGTTTACCGATAAAAGTCTTTTTGAGATAGTTTTAGGAATTCAACCAAGAAAGTTTATTGATTTAGTTCGTTTACCACAAACAACATGAGTTAGTGTTGAAGCTAAACGTTTTGCACAACACATGAGAGACATCTTTGATAAGATACGACGAAAGATAATAACCAACAATTTGTCTTATAAAGAAAATGTTGATCAACATCGTCAATTAGTGGAATTCAATGAAAGGGATATAGTGATAGTTACGATTTGTCCAAAGCATTTTCAAAAAGAAAAATATAAGAAACTCCATGAGTGAAATGCTGGGCCTTATAAGATCATCAAGATGATAAGTGTTAATGCTCATGTTTTGGAATTAACAAGTGACATAGGAATAAGTCTTATCTTTAATGTTGTGAACTTAACTATTTATCATGGACAAGATGAGCAATTCCCCTACTACAACTGTAAGACTTCCAGCCACAACTTATCTTAAAGCCGATATAGAGGATGTTCGTTATGAATAAATTGTACCCACAATACATGAAGAATAAAGACAATTTCTTGTCAAGTAGAAAGGAAGACCGATTTTTTACAGTACTTAAATTCTAGAATTAGAATTTCAAAAGTTGAATCCAAAATCGTATAAATAGTATTTATCATATTCTATGTCGAGGACAACTTCGGACAAACCGGAGAGAATTGATGCAAAAGAACTTAAAGTATATAGAAGAAATAAAAGAGAAAAAAATTAGTTAATTATTAGTCATAATTTGGTGGTGAAGACTGGTAATTGAGTTGATAACAAAGATAATGGCCAAAATTTAGATTATGATAGGATTCCGTATTAGATAGGACGAAACAGTAAGTTAAAAATGTTATTCTATTTTACATATATTATTTTAGTTGTTTAGGACTTATAGAATTTTTATTAGAATAGGATTTACAATTTTTTGAAACCCTTTCCTACTAAAATAGGTTTTAAAATCTATAATATGTGTGTATTCATCTCTTCATCAATAATAAGCAATCTGAAATTTTTCTACAAACTTGATTTTTTTACTAGAAAGTGTGATGCTTTATTTTAAGAGGGATTCTTATACCTTAGTAGTGATTCCTAATTTCCTACCTTTCATTCTTTGTATTCCTTACTAAATTCCAGCAAACCTAACCTACATTCTAGCCATCTCAAACCTATACTCTAGCTATATTAAACCCTAGAATCTTAAGTTTAAATTTCCAAGAATCAAACCTTAAAAATCCTGTTGTATAAAATCTAAAATTTCAGCATTCCTAGCCAAAATTCAACCATAAATTTTGATATTTCAACAACCTAATATCAGTTTATTTCCTAATTTTTTTATTTTAGCTACTAGTTAATAATTCTTCTATTTGTCCTCGATCACTTTTACTTCTGAAAATTTGTAGGTCATCAGATATACTGGAAAACCAATGCAACCATTTTTATTTTCAGTTGAAAATGACAAATGAAGAGTTCAGTCTCGCTGGATACCTCATGATGAGAGGTGGAAGGTCCCGTCAAGAGATAGATGAGGCACAGGAGAACAATGAATTCATTGAATTGTATCTCTCCACTCCTATTAATGTCACATGAATCAAAAAGATCCTCAATCTCCTCCTCTATAAAATTGATCTGTAATTTTTGCAGACATTTCTTGAGTTCCTCACGGTTAATAGCACCATTTGCATCTTCATCTACGAAAAGCAAGGTAAGAGTTCAATGGTAATTATCTGCCAAAACATCCAGGTTGCAGTAAGAACTATATTGAGTCTCACCATACACTTCAAACACACTTCTGATGTTCTTCAGTCCCTCTCTAAACTGTGGAAATCGCAATACAATGCTGTTAATTGACTTGAATTTCTTCTTCCCCTGGGAAGTTCTCTTAACTTCAATCATCTTCCTTTCGAGCCTTGCATCCAATCTCTTGTACTTGTTTGGTGAATGACAATGGAAAAATATGCCCCCAATTTTATCTGACAAGGATTTTAGACCAGGGCAAGGATGGGACGTGCCTTAAAAGCAAGACAAAAAGAAGATCCAAAGTTAGGCTCAAACAAAGGGAGATTTGTTTAGATGTCTTTCCATTATTTATGTATCAATTGTTCTAACTTACGAACATCATAAGAAGAAGAGTATACAAGCAAATGTTAAAATAGAAAGATGTATTTGAAAATATCTATATCAGTAGAGGTTGAGGCCTAAGCACATCTATGTTCGTGTTTATCAAAGACCGCGATTGTCTCTTTTATGCCAAATTTTTACCCTTTTGCGGGATTTATGGCATTTTTCTTACATAAGGCTACGATAGTGCCTTCTTTTGGAAGAATGGTTAAGGTAGCAGGATCATCACAGATGAAGACTTGATTTAACAATTTCCTACCAGTAGTATGTGATTAAATTCCACTTTTAGAAGTGAGTTGCAATCCTATCGACCATCAGAACCCTTTAAATAATATATTTCTTTTACATGAAACATGAAGATCATACATGGTAACACAACATTCAATACTGACCAGAAATAATAAACAGGGAGATAGTTAATGAAAGGAAATAAATTCAAATATCATTCCTACCATCTCCTCAATGACCTGGTTGTTAACCCTTGATGTTCAACACAACATCTAGCATAGAGATTCAACCTCTACATATGCCAAATTCTAACATCATCAAACTAAGCTTCTATTCAGTGCCGGCCTGGCAGGGGCAGGCAGGGCACTTGCTTAGGGCCCACCAAAATGAAGGGTCATCTTCAATTTATTTACATTTATTCGTTCAAAAAGGGTAATAAATGTAGTTAGAGTAAAGTTAATGTTGGAAGCTATTCGGCTTTCAAGAGGGCCCATCATCAATCTATCTGCATTTATTCATTCTAGAAGGATAATAAATGTCAGTAAAAAGAAGGTTAAAGTTGGAAGCAATTTAGCTTCCTAAATTATCTTGGGAGCGCTATATTATAGCGCTTCCAAGATTGCGAGTTAATATTAATTTGTTATATTTATAAATAGTTTTGATCTTACGCTCTAATTTGTTTATTTTCATAAAAAAAATGAATTTAAGATTCTTTAAATAAAAAATTGGCAGCAAAAAATTTTCACAATTATAAGTTTTGAGTTCTAGTGATAATTTAAAGATAAAGTTTCTAATTTTTTTTATATTTTTTGCTTATTAAATAATTGAATATGTTATAATTAATTTATAATTTGTCATTAACGTGAACATTATGTTAGCATTTTAAATCAGATCATTAATATTAAATAATATTGTATTTATTTGTGTTTCTCCTTTTTTTTAGATTACTTATTATTTATGAATAATTAAATTTTTGTAATTGTAATTTTCATTATACTTTGCGACAAATGTAATAATTGTTGGATTTGTGTTCTTGTAGAGGTTCACATAAGTTTAGAGATAATATGACTAAATCAAATAATTTAGGTTACTCAATTCAAGAACTACATAAATAATTTCCTTCATTATAAAAATTCGTATGATTATATTAAACATGTCTTTATAAATAATAATAATAATAATAATATTCAATTATTTCTGCAACTTACAGAATAAGACAATATTTGACTTGTAAAACTTAGAATATTTAATAACGTATAATATAATTTACTATATTTTCCCCCAATTATGTTAGTTTCTTGTATTTTTAAAAATTAGTATTTTTCTATCATTAAATATATTGTCGGGTCCTTTTTTTTAATTTCGCCCGGGGCCTATAAAACAATAAGAACGACCCTACTTCTATTACTTCATGCTAATGGTCAATTACTAGTTTTCCTGCCCGATATTAGCTCCACCTTTCTACCCCAGATGCAATTTGTTTCTACCTTCACATCCCAACTTGAACATCAACATGCAGCATGAGGATAGAATTTTTTCTTGTAACCACAATTGTTAATGCCCCGGATTTCCATTCATGTGGAATCCTTCATCAGTTCATATACGAGGGCACTGTCAAATATTAGCTCTTAAGTGATCCAATGTTGATTCAAGTGTTTCAAGGTTAATTCCAGCTAAAGAATTTAAAACTTGAAATGATGGAAAGGCCTGATGATGGGATTCCTTTCTTTAGTTCCTCTATCAATTGAGTCTACAAGGAAATAATCTGTGGAATGACTTGGAGAACCTTTATTCGGATTTTACTCTCAACTTTTTTTTCTTTTCCTGGAGACCCTTAATGCAAAAAAACGCCAGAGCTCACATCAACAAGAGAATAACTCTATATGACTTGAAAAAGAACATCAGGCATAATACGTGGGGCATAGTAGGGTGAAACAGTATAGAAAGTTTGCAAAGCTTTCCATAGTCCTTTTCTAGACTAGTGTCATGCATTTATATTAGATCAATAGATCATAATAAAGCAGTGAAGTTAATGAAACTATGAGAAATCTAACGAAATAACAACCGAAAAAAGGGCATCTGAGCACTTGAAGAGATAAATTGTACATAAGTTGCACCATTTGGTAAACTTGGACAAACACTAAAAAGGTTGATTGTACTGCAAGCTTTAGTAAGGGAAAAGAGAAGGAAAGGAATATGTAAGAGCAAGCTAGATCAAGGAAGCTAGGAAATGCGAAATGCTCAGTAACACTGATCTGAATGGATTAACTCTGTGAACGAGGGAAGTCAAGTTAGATAAGAAGGATTGGGTCTTTACAGCCAAGTCTACAAATCCAAACACAGAAGCCCTGACTTGTGTTCATAATTCTTCTTCATTATTTTTCATATTCTCTAAAATCTTCCCTTACAAGGAATATGATACTTCCATAGGGCTGCTATTTATTTGTTATCTATATGGACTAGATAACATAAAAATGAAAAATGGTTTCTCTAAACAGTAAAAAAGCATTGCATGGAAACATGGAAGAAAAAGAATAGAAAGAGGAACTTACCTAATAAATGCTTCATGGTTACTGGTGGATGTGGAAGACGCAGTTAGTTATCCCAAAGAGAGTAAAGAAAACTCGCGATCTAACAGAAGATGCGTGAATGGGCAATTAAGAGTTATAGCTTACTTATAAAGCAAGATAAAAGAAAGACATATTCTTTAAGCAAAATGGGTTTCCATAAAGTGGAGATGCCAAGGCATCATGTTGTAGATTAAAAAATGGATAACAGAATGCGTATGAGTTGTTAAAATTTGTTAGAAGGGTGAGATAAAAATATCAAAAGAGAGAGAATATAGAATCTATTGATATATTGAGAGAGAAAGAAATCATTTGTATGGGTTCTTTTTCATATCAGTTTAGCCGTTAGTGTTCGGCTTAAATAAAGACACCTATTATTCGCTAGTCTCTCGTTTAGCTTAACAATACTGGACCTTTTATTTAAATGCTGCGCTTCATCTTCCTTACTAACGCCTATAATTCTTTCCATCTTTTATTATTAAGTATCATCTTCTCCACTCATCTCTGTAACCCTCTCCTTAACATATTTGTCCACTAAGTGGATTTCCAGAAAGCACTTTTGGAGATCAAAAAGATATTCCCAATTGGTATCAACTTTTCCTCCATCTAACCATTGCACTAACAACTAAGTCATTGCCCTATTATTCTTTTTTGCAATACGTCTATCTACTATTGCCACTGGAATCGTTCCATAGGGGTGATAAATTCTAGCAGAGCCAATGAGACCCTACTTCGATGCAAATGTGCTTTCTTCAGCTGTGACATGTGAAACATGGGGTGTATCAATTAGGCTGCTGGTAGCTCTAGTCTATATGCCACCTTTTCCATTTTCTGCATCACTCTGTATGGCCCATAATACAGGAGAGACAGCTTCTAATTGTTCCACCTCTGGAGAGTGTGCTGCCTATACTGTTGAAGCTTTAATAACACCATTTCCCCAAATTCAAATTCGCGCTCCAAACGTCTGGCATCTTCATATTGTTTCATCCTGTTTTGAGCTCTCTGTAAATGGAATCTCGTTACATTGATCATAGTTTCTCTGTTCTTAAGAACTCGAACCACTTCTGTCACCTTCGAATCTCCTGCTATATATGGCACGTACACTGGTGGAGGATAGTCGTGTAACACCTCAAAGCTTGTGGAGTCAATAGATGGACGATACATGGTATTATACCACCACTCTACTAGCGATAACCACTCACTCCATCATTGAGGAGTTTCACTGCAGAAACACGTCAGATAGGTCTCTAAAATTGTGTTCATTGCTTCTGTGAGGCCGTCGGTCTTAGGATGGTAGGTGGTGGAGTATTTGAGTTGCACTCCTTGTAATCTAAGTAGCTCCTACTAGAATTTACTCATGAAAATCGGATCTCTATCGCTGATAATTGACTCTGGCATCCCGTGTAATTTAAACATGTTATTAAGAAACAGTTCGGTGATTTCACAAGCAGCATAAGGGTGTTCTACAGAAATGAAATGAGAATACTTAGTGAACTGATCAACAACCACAAAAACCACTGACTTCCCTTTAGATACAGATAGTCCTCCAACAAAGTTAATACTAACCTCCCTCCAGCTTCCCTCTGAAATTTTAATCGGTTGCAGTAGCCCTAGATATGTTGAATTTTCATATTTGTTTCTTTGGCAATTCATACAATTCTGGACATATCTCCGCACATCCCTTGCCATTCCCTTCTATAAAAAACATGTTTTATATCTTTTTTGTTGTCGCCACCACACCAGCATGACCACCCATCGCCTCATCACGACTAGTTCCGATTATCTGTTGTCTCAATGCCTTATTATCACCAACCACCAGACAACCCTTCCACCTTAACAGTTAATTTTTCCATTTATACACGCTAGACTTCAGTGTGCCATTTCTCAATTTACTAATAGTTTCTTGCATCATTCGATCCTCTTTCCATCTCTTTTTAATCTCATCCAGTAATTCACCATGTAACTACTTTAACGACAGAATCATCATTTCTGATTCTTGAAAATGCATATGCAACGTTATTTTCCTTCCCACTTGAGTAATGCACTTCAAAATCATAGCCAAGCAGCTTGGGAAGCCATGATTGTTGGAATGGAGTTGTCAGTCTCTGCTCTAACAAGTATTTGAGGCTCTTATGGTCTGTCCTCATAATGAATGGCTTACAGCTTAAGTAGTGATGCCAATACCTGATTGCCTTGATTATCGCAAGAAATTCTTTCTTGTAAGATGACAATCCACAATGCCTTCTTGCCAACGACTTACTGAGAAGCGCTATGGGGTGACCTTCCCGCTGCAATAATGCTTTTATCCCTTGTCTACTCGCGTTTGCTTCAATTACAAATGTCTTTAAGAAGTCCAGCAATACCAACACCAGTACTGAAGTAATAGCCCTTTTTTAATTTCTCAAAAGCCATTTGCTTTTCATTCCGCCATTCCCAACTCGCCATACGTTCCTTCTTCAATAATTCCATTAATGGCTTAGCTATCATCCCATATCCCTTAATGAATCTCTGATAATACCCTGTGACTCCTAGAAATCCTCTAAGCTCCTTAATTCCTTTGGGTCTTGACCACTCTTCAATCGTCTTAACCTTTCGATTATCAGTGGCAGACCCATCTCTGAAATCGTATAACCCAAGTACTCAATTTGTCTCGCCCCAAACACACACTTATTACCTTTTAAGAATAATTGATTCCCCCTCAATGTCTCCATTGTTTTTGAAATATGTTGAACATATAGCTGCAATGACGGACTATATATTAAGATAACGTCGAAGAAGACCAGAATAAATTAGCGCAGATACGGTTTGAACAGCTCATTCATCAACTTCTGTGTTAGATGAAATCCAGGGGCGTGATCTTAGCATTATCATTATCACAGTAGAGTCAACCAAGTCATAACAATAATTTAGGATCACAATATTATCTTGTTAGCTAGAATAGCTAGAATAGAGGGATTCTCATTTAATGCCATTTGTATATATATTCATCACAGTGTATCAATTAATGTTGAGCTTAATCCTCGAATTTATTCTTTTATCTTAAATGGTATCAGAGCATAGAAATGGATTCACCAAAAACAACTTCTTCCTCCTCAAACTTCAATACAAATTCTTCGATCCCTCAACTTGCTACAACTCTTCCTTATGCTCAACTTTCTTTTTCTGTTAAACTCAAGCCCACAAACTATTTGACTTTGAAATCACAATTTAAACCAATAATCAATTGCTATAATCTCAGCAGTCACATTGATGGCACTGTTAAGTTAAATGACTTTACGTAAATGATTTTGATGAAGAACAAATAATAATGAAAGAAGAAAGTAAGATAGAAGTAGAAACATATGAGACGGACGCGCAACGATGAA
>JANIJF010000005.1:15172073-15184946 GCA_024520955.1 Erythroxylum bequaertii
TTGTGGATAGGCTGACCAAGTCAGCACACTTCTTGCCAATAAAGTAGTTCGTGTCTTCTCAAGTAGGACGCTTACCCAAAGCACAGCTCATGGGGTACTTCATGAGTGGGTTGCGCGATGAGATCAGACGAAGGGTGCGAACCTTCAGTCCAATCAATAGGGTTTAGATGATGAGAGTAGCAAGAGCTGTGGAGGAGAAGCTGTACGGGGATCAAAGGGGCTTTGAATCATCCAACCCACGACATCGCAACTGGCATCACCGAGGAGAAGTCGGGTTCAGAAGCCAGAGTCGGGGGTACCATTCTTTTCAATGGTAACAACTATCTAACTTGGAGCAAATCGATGTTGATTGCTCTATGTGCCAAGGACAAACTCTCATTTGTGGACGGAACGTGCACCCAGCTAGCAGAAGATGCAGCATTACTTACCAGATGGAGAAGGGCAGATTCCATGGTGAAATCCTAAATCCTTAACTCCATGACCAAAGAGCTCAGCGATGCCTTCCTATCATTCGCTACTGCAAAGGAACTTTGGCAAGAACTGAAAGAGAGGTTTGGAGAAGCCAATGGTCCAATGTTGTACCAAATAGAAAGGGAAATCAGCTCTTTTAAACAAGGTACACTTACCATTTCTACATACTATACAAAGTTAAAGAAGTTTTGGGATGATCTATCTAGCCTAGATCCAACCCCTACATGCACTTGTGATGCTGCCAAAGCAATTATGTCCAAAGACAATACACATAGACTAGTGCAGTTTTTGATGGGTTTAAATGAGGAATATGAGCATATAGTGAATCAGATTATGTTGATGGAGCCTCTACCTATGGTGAATAGAGCTTTTGCCATGATGCAAACAGTTGAAAGACAAAAGATGGTAAATGCCAACAATGACAGAAACTTGAATGTAGCTATGATGGTACGACAGTCCAGCTCAAGCTTCATGCGAGGAAGCAGAAATAACAACAACAGTGGGATAAAACCTTTCACTAAAAAGGAAGATAAGTATTGTGAGAAATGTGAGAAGGCAGGCCATACCATAGAGACATGCTTTAAGAGACATGGGGTACCCGACTGGTACAAGGAACTCACGGGGCAGAAAAATAGAGCTTACCTAGCCATGAGCAGTGACATACCTGCAGACATTCAACAAGAACTTAATGAAGGCATCGAGAAGGCAGGACAAATCCCACAAGACTTAGCCACTTTTATACAACAGGAAATATCCAAGGCAATCAAGGGAAAGGCTACTGGAGAGGTAAAGTCAAGCGGGCTGGCAAACTTCGCAGGTAACAGCACAAAAAAAACTCATCTTAACCATGCAGATAATGATTGTATATGGTTAGTAGACTCGGGAGCATCACATATGGTCAATAGCCTAGACCATTGCAACAAACATGCAACAACCTATATGTATGAATCAGTCACATTATCAGATGGCACCAAGCAGCAAGTAAAGCACATATGTCAGGCTAGCATTGGTGACAAGATCACCCTATACGAGATTTTGCATATTCTGAATTTTTTCAAGAACCTCTTATCAGTGAATAAACTCACTACTCAAAATAACATTGCTGCCATTTTTGTCTCTAACAAGCTATTCTTGCAGGACCTACGGACTGATGGAGTTGTAGCAGCCATCGAAGCTAGAGGTGGATTGTATGAGCTGACCACCAAAGACCTATTACCCATAGGAACCTTGAAAGGTCCTTCCTTAGATTTTTACAAAACTAGGAATACTGCTCTCAATGTTTCTGTTTCTTTGGCATAGTAGATTAGGCCATGACTCTAAGGAAAAATTGAAGCATGTTAATGAGATCAAGTTTTCAAATTATCTCTCATCCGAGTGTCACATTTGTTCTATGGCTAAACAACACAAAAAACCCTTTCCAAAACATGCAATCCAATCCAATAGACCTTTTGAACTCCTACATTTGGACCTATGCGGACCCCATAGGATACCTACTCTCGATGGAGCCCAATTTTTCCTCACCATCGTTGATGACTACTCAAGAGCCACTTGGACCTTCCTACTCAAACACATAGATGGCATATATCCCACAATAGTTCAGTTTATCACAACTATAGAAAAGAAGTATGATGCAAAAGTCTTGAAGGTACAAACAGACAATGGGAGAGAATTCATAAATAATGAATGCAGAAACTTCTTTGCAAATATGGGGAAAAGTTGTCCCTACACCCCACAACAAAACGGGGTAGTAGAGATCAAACACAAATATCTGTTACAAATAACCAGAGCCCTATTGTTCATAGCCAACCTACTTAAACAATATCGGGGTGAAGCCCTTCTCACTGCCACATACCTCGTCAACCGAATCCCTACTAAGGCCCTGCAATGGACAACACCTTATAAGAAGTTGCATAGAAAAAACCAACTTATGAACATTTGAAGGTCTTCGAGTGCTTGTGTTTTGCTCTTGATAAAACACCTAGTATAACCAAATTGGACCCTAGGCCTTTAAAATGCATCTTCCTAGGGTATATGCCAGACTTCAAAGCTTATAAGGTAATGGACATTAGCACAAATAACATCTTCAGTTCAAGAGATGTGATTTTTCATAAGGATACCTTTCCTTTTGCCAACCCACAAACCAACCTTAGACCTAACCTAGTACCTCTTTTCCCTCACAGCCCTACAGATGTTGATTCAGACACTCTCAGCAACTTGCCAAGCTCATCAAATGCACCACACCTAGATACCTCACCCAGAGCCGAAGAAATACTAACCGCACCTAGCCCTATCACTAACTAAGAACCTATCATCTATCACAACATTAAGAGAAGTCAGAGAACTCGTACCACCCTAAGATATTTGGATGACTATGTCCACCATGCTTCAGCTCCTCACTCCACCTCTCTTCACATGTTTTTGGTCCTGCAGGAATAACAAAAAGCAGAGAGTTAGCATTCCACGTCATGCACACTCCAAGATACAAGGAATTCATAGGTAATATATGCACTATTTTCGAACCCCTATCTTATAAAACAGCAAAAACTTTAGAAGGTTGGGTACAATCAATGAATGAATAACTAGCTGCATTGGAAGCAAATCAAACCTGGGTGTTGACCAAATTACCTAAAGGGAAGAGAGCCATCGCCTCAAAATGGGTGTATAAGGTGACGCACAACCCGGATGGTATTGTTTCTAAGCTGAAGTCAAGGCTGGTGGCAAAGGGCTTCAATCAAAGGGAAGGAGTAGACTACTCAGAAGTATTCTCCCCTGTGGCTAGAATTGTGACAATTCGAACTTTCCTAGCTCTAGCTACAATTCGAAAATGGCCCATACTACAATGTGATATTAATGATGCCTATCTTCACAGCCACTTGGAGGAAGAACTCTATATGCTACCACCCAAGGTTATGCAAAGGCTAGGGCAGGAGAAGTTTGCAAGCTGTTAAAGTCCATTTATGGACTCAAACAAGCGGGTAGGCAATGGCATAAAGAATTGACTACTAAGTTAAAGGGTTTGGGCTTCAACAAAGCTGAGGCAGACCATTGTCTCTACACTAAGGGAGAAGGCGACCACTATATTGCCATCCTCATCTATGTGGACGACCTACTTCTTACTGGGGCAAATGAGGATCGTTTAAACCATATCAAAGACTCACTGTTGGATCTTAACCCTGTTGGGTCTCGTTTTTAGAACCCAAATCTTGCTCTGATACCACCTATTTTGGATCCCGTTTCCAAAACCCAACGCTTGCGGACTCATACATCTGTTGGATCCCGCTTGTTTCCGGAACCCAACTCTTGCGAAAACATGAAACATGAGCATCTTACCTTGAAGGGTTATTTTCATTTAACCTTCATTAGCCATCATCAGTTCATCTTCATTCTCATATAATCTCAAAAATTATCTCGCAATTTGTTCAATGGCATGCCCACATAAATTACTCACCATACTTGACCTTAATTCTCCTATTTGTGAACAGAATTTGGAAATCTTCAAATCTGAATTTTAATTTGACTTCTTTAAATAAATAATAGCTCTAAGTCTCTAGTTTGTTTTGAATTAAGAATCATCTCAATCAGAGCTCTATAGCTTAAGATATGATTCAAAAGCTAAAGCGTACTCATACTCTAATTATGCTCTCCTAACTGACCCCTCACTTTATCTAATGTAAACTTTCTCAAAAACAACTCCAAAAGGTACCAATTTTTATGGAGAGGTAGATACATGTGTTAGGAATCTATTGGTACAAGAATCACTTCATTTGAAGGTCGGATGAGGGAGTTATGCCCAAAAGAACATAACATGTTTATACCCTCAATCAATTTGTACCTATCTTGGCGTGATTGTCATAACTTTCACCAAAAATGTCGTATTTAGTTCATTTTTAGAACAATATAAGAAATTCAACAACCACAATTTGGATCCGATGTTTGTGAAAGATAAGCAAGTTAATTGATACCCTTTGTACATATGATCCAGGCATGAGAGACCTCAAAACTCGAAGATGTTCATTCATTTGCTTCCTTCGATTTCTTTCCACTGCAATATGCGTCATTCTTTGGCTCTCCACTTCCTCATTCGTCTTGATGGCTCTTGGTCTTTTTCTCTTGCTCTTCACTTCTGGTACCAGGTTCTTGTTTTGGTGAGGATCTTGATCTCCTAGAAACTGGAGTTGTACCGATGTGTTGTCTGACACCCTAGCCTCTTCATCCTCTCTCACAACCCTCTCTTCTCCTACTAATCCTGTCCTGTTGTCCAAACTGTTCCCATCTTTAAACCTCTCATCATTTTCTCCACCTAGTTGAGGAACCATTAATGGTTGCTCCTCCTTCTTATCGTTCAGAACCGGAAACTTAAGGAAGTAAACCGGGTCAATCCCGGTTTCTTCCTCAGAGATCTTGGCCTGATTCAAGGCCAACTTAGGTCCAAAGTCAGCAAATTGCATCACATCTGCGAAGCTCAGTTTATCAAACGAAGCAGATGCATAAAATCCAGATGGTATTTGTTGCTGTGGTTGGGAACTATGGAGCAAATGATCAACCATTCCATTACTGTCACCACCAGAAGTTTCTCCAATTCTCAGCTTCATGAGCTCTTCTTGTGGATGGTGATGATTGTCCAGAGTGTAGTCAAGTCCGGTAAAGCTTGCCTGACGGCGAAACAAGTTTAGCTTAGAGAAAAATAACATGGTGATTGAAAAGATTTATCGAGAAAAGAACACAAATAGTAATGATGTGGTTGATAAGAAATGAGCCTAGACATACCGAGTAGTTCTCTTCTTTGTCCATTGCTCTATTTATAGGGACGCACTTTAATCGAAAACCCTATGAGATGAGCTCAATTCATGCAACGACAAGCGAACCTTGGAAATCTCCTGGTTGAGTTTCCTTCACCTGAAAATATGATAACCCTCGTAAATTTACAGCGCAAGTAAATAAGACTCTCATGTAAATTTGGACATTCTTGATAAGACCAGTAATGACTTGTAAGTAGTGAGTAGCAAGCCAGAAAAGTACAAAGAAAGACGATATATAGAAGTTGCATGGAAGTTATGATAAAACAGAAATGACCGCAACAATAACCTGATTGGAGAGAGGCTTCCAATAAGACAAGAGCGGAAGTGGGGTTTTGGTATTTGGAGAGCAGAAGTTATGGGGTACCACCAAGAACGAAGCTTTGTTTGGTTTTATAATTTTTTTTTTAAAAAGTGAGAATTCTCCGTTGATGAGAACGGGCCAAGTACATAGACCTTCTAAACACTGATCAAAGATGGGTTTGACTTGAAGAAAGAAGACAGATAAGAGTGACAGAGGAGCCGGTGGATTAATGGACACCTCACATTCACAGCTTCATCTTCACAGTCACATTCACCACCTCTGATTATTAAAGATAGTCACAGGCCAACAACGCTCTTCAACTTTGCTTTTCCATATCTTTTCATGACTCTAATTACGTAAAAGATCAGTTCACTTTGAAATTTATAATATTCTGCAAATGGGATGCTAATACTATTCTTTATTTGCTATCACGTTGATTCTCACAGTCGACAACCCTTTAATATGTAACAAATTAATATGTATTCATTTATAAATTAAATGAAAGTCACGTAGAGAGTCGAGTGAAGGCGCTTGGAGTATTTCTGCTTATTTACCTGTAAAATTATTTTAAAGCTAAAGATTTTAAATTTCATGTAGACAGGTACTTAATAAAACTGGAACATATTTTTAGTAAATACTCGATTAATATAAATAAATACGTCCTAGTTCAAGACCCCAATTAAAAAAAAAACGAAATTCGGGATGATGACCCTGATCGATTAGATTTCGTGACATTAACGTATAACCTTACTTGGGATGAGGACAATCGTCGATCCTGATCAAATGATTATGTATACTAGACTACAGCTCTCATGTAGAAATAAAGATGGGACTAACAAACATGTTAGATGTTTTTGTATACGAGAATGCATCCTTTGCACCATATATAAATGATGTAGGGCTTGTTTAAAAGTTACGGAAGTTTCTATGATTTATATACAGACTATTAAGGATATATATATATATATATGAAGGTGTAAATGGAAGTTTCTATGATTTATATACAGACTATTAAGAATATATAAGAAGGTGTAAACATAACAGTGAAGATGATAGGAAGAGATACATAATATTTTCTTATTGATATTGGGCTACACTAAAGCTTCTTATTAAACCCTTTTTATTTGTAGCAGTGATGAATGAAATAACTAAAAATATTCAAGGGAATATATCTTGGTGTATATTATTTGTTGATTATATTATTTTAGTGAATGAGATAAAAGAGGATGTCCATATCAAGCTAGAATTTTAGAGCCGAAGGGTTTTAAACTAAGTAAGACTTAAGACTAAATACTTGAAGTATAACTTTTTGGGTTATAAGATGACTTCTAACGTAGAAGTAAAGATTGATTCGGAAGTTAAGTCATAAAAGAGTATTTTAAACATTTAGGATCTATCATCCAAAGAACGGAGAGATTGATGAAGACATAATTCACCAAATTAAATCAAAATGACTTAAATAGAGAAGTGTATCAACAATTTTATGTAATAGAAAGATATCACTCAAGTTCAAAGGTAATTAATTCTATCGTTTGACAATTATATTGGTTATGCTCTTTTAGATATACATCCTTATTAGAAGAAATAAAGTTAGGAATGTAGCTAACGAGACAAATTAAAAAGGACTAATATTAATGAGCAATTAAGAAAGACAAGATTTAGATGGTTTAAAAATATTAAAAGAAAATATTCTAATTTTCTAGTGAGTACGCTCTAATTTTTTAGTGAGTACACGCGTGTTGTTTTTGGCTAAAATAACCAAACTTTCATTGTTGTTATTGGACGAGTCTGGCTTGAATTTCTTCTCCTCTTTTGTTTTGTTTTGTTCATATAATCACTGGACCCCTTTCTTTTCAGTCTAAGAATTTTCGGAATAGACTAAATATAAAGTGGGAGTGTACGACGCTTTTCTTCAAATGCCGGATTTCTTTTTTCTCAACATACGAGATAAAATTTTACTGTGAAGTAACCTGTGAAAATAGCATATCCTTGCCCTAAAGCACTAAATAGTAAATACCATTTTTCTATGTTCAGTTGAGCTCAATCCCACAGGTAATTTTAAACTCCCAGCTCTAAGATCAGTGGAACATGACCTATGCCAAAGTGAATTTTTGATTGAAAAATTGTGACCATAAATGTGATGGAACCGCCAAGATTTAAAATCATCTCACTGATCAGGGGGTATTTTCTATCCAAAAGTTATCTATGGCGAACCCTCAAGATCTTATAAAGTTCCCTTTTCGGATTTGAGAACTACCCGCAAAAAGTAAACAATGTACTGTATAGGAAAAGACTTTGGCTTGGCCTCGTTCAGCAACCAGAACGATGTAGATACAATGTCTCTCTTTACAGGAAGGCAATTATACAATGACATCATCCAAGAAAGCAGATTGATTAGTAGTCCCCGCCTTTCTCACCCTCATAGCCATCAAACGTAAAGCTATTAACTACCAAATGAGACATTTCACAGATCAACGTGAGCGCACCCAAACCAAGACCAGTGCCACCTAAACACAGTAAAGAGCCCCACACTTTAGCTCACTTCAGGTTGCCGATAAACATGCAGAACTGCAAAAGTGGCTGCCCGGACATATTTTCACCTTGTCTCTGCTTGCAGGATCGCATTTGAGTTAACATCACAGGGATATGATGCCCGTTACCACTCAATCATGAAGTGTATTCAAAAGACTGAGGTGGCTGAGGCTCCTCATCAACAACCATGGCTGCTGTAGAACCATGCTGCTGTCCGGTTGCTGAACCACTAGCAGGGGATGGTGTTGATGCTGGTGCATCAGTTAGGGAGAGTACCTCAGGTTCAGTTGGTAGCATATCTCTCAGGAGGACAAATCCTGAAGGTGCCAATTTTACTGGCACATACCTGCTACCTTCAATGAACTTGATAAATTTCTCTTGTGCTGGAACCACTCTGGCCGGGTTGGTCAAAATTTCAAAAGAAGGTTCAGGCTCTGCTTTTCTATCTGGTGTATTATCAACCTACCAAAGATACAAGATCATCAGTTTAAGACAGCACACAGATGAACACCCCATTCAGCTCTTCTTATGTGGAACAGTCCAATCCCAAACAGCGGAAACATAGAATAGTTGAAGGAAAGACAAGCTTATGAGCGACAAAACAACATCACTACCTGCATGGAATCCCCATCCTTCTCAGTGGATGGTTTTCCTTTTCCAGTATGTGACACTGCAGCAGACGATGACTCCACTCCAGCTACTTTCTCAGCATTAGCCTTCTGGTCTGCTTCTTTCTTTGCTCTTGCCTTGGCCTTTGCTGATGTTGAAAGAACTGCTGCAGGAAGTTTCACAGTTGATCTGGTGCTAGGAACAACAGTTGGTTTTGGATATTCAAATAGGGAAGGCTTTGCATTCGAGATAAACTCAAATTTTGGAACCTTCAAGTCATAGTTCAGTCCGATAAAAGCGGCGGGCGAGAATGACAAGCTTATGAAATAAATGAGGGGGTACCAATACCAGAATTGGCTAAAAACGGCGAGGCCAACAACAGCAGTGATCTTATCATGTTTTGACTTAGACAACAACCTTACGGTCACATTCCTTCCACCAGCATCAAGTATTCCAGAAGCAAGGATTGCTCCCATCTTGCTCATTGTGTCTTCATGCTTATCAAGAATAATCTTTTCGAGTTGTCGCCTAAATTAAGAGATAGAAATTACGTTTTAAAAATTGTGATCATATAGTAACTCATGTTCTTTTAGCAGTAAGATCCTTTGTAAATCAAGAGGCACAGCACTGATATGCAATACCTAAATGTGCCAACACGAGAATCACTGGCTTCATTCATCTGAACCATGACCATGGCCATTGCAATAAGGGCACCTTGACGAACAAAATCAACAACATCTGATGTCAAAGGTTCGAGCAATGATATAGCCTCACCCATGCCAGTGCCAGCACATGAAATGCCCACCGCAAGAGCCGCACCATATCGGACGTGTGGGTTATAGGACTCAGATAGCAAGGAGACAATTCGTGGAGTCTGCCTTATCCAAAGTTTAGCGAGGGACAAATCATACCACCAACCACAGCAGAAAAGTTCAGAGGGGGACAGAATAAGAAAAATACAAGTGAACAGCTATTAGTAGCTTTTATGGCAAATGGTCATAGAAAATGCACGAACATGAAGCACAAAAATGTGAATCAGAGAATGGCAGGAAGAGAAAACAAACCTGTTCTGGTTCAGAGTACAAAACAAATCCAAGTGCAAGAACAGCTGTCCTCCTTACATCATCACTCACATCTGATACAGCAAAGTGCAGCAGTTGGCGTATGGCCTTATTGTTTGCTGTTCCGCTGTAGGCCAACGCCAATGCATACATGCCACCATAACGAAGTATGGGATCTTGATCACGAGTCATCTGTTCAATTAGTGTGTCTGCTTCCTCTTCTCTTCCATAAACTGTAAGAGCTATACCCAATGCCAACCCTCTGCAGCATAAAAATACTTCATAAACAAAGGGAAAAGCCTCAAATGAAGGCTCAGTGAGACGCACTATAATAGAATGAAGCCTAAATTACCTTATGATTTTTTCGTGCTGTGTCTCGTGAGCATAAGCAAGCATTTCACCTGCTTTCTCACTAGCAGTTCCAACCATAAGCAAGCCCATACTAATTCCAGCAGCCTCACCAGCAACAGCACTGTCTGTGTACAATGCGCTTTTAATGTCATCATATATGTCTTCATCAGCAGTTCCAAGAGCTGCCAAACCAAGACCTAAGCATGCACCATGTTGAATAACCTGCATAGGCATCTCCATCATAGACTCAAGCAGCAACACAGATCGACTCAAAAAGGAAGCCAAAAGCAAGCATCATGATCAAAGCCATACCTCTACATTTGTGCTACGTAAGCTATCACGAAGAAATTGTTTAATTCCTTCTCCGTGGTTGGCATGAATTAGACCAAGGGCATAGAGGGCGCCACCTTCTGAATAAGGACTGCCTCCCCCACCAGCTCCACCCTGAGGTAAATATGGAGCCATAAGTGACCTCCCCTGCTGTAGATGTCCTCTGTGAATAACACCAAGACCTGCCGTAGCACTAAATTTAGCCCAATTTGTAGCCCTACTCAACCAGTCCTGCCAATATATTTGAACCAAAAACAATTTAACAATCACTACAAATGGAGCCTAAGAAACAAAAGAACAAAACAAACCAAGGAAAAGTTAATAAAAAACGAAAGCACATTCTAATACTCACCAGATTCTCCCTTAGGAATGTATCCACAGTCGTTCCAGCATGCATGATCGCATTTGCATAAATTGTTGCACTATGACAGACACTATTCCTCATCTCAACAGACTGCTTTATTGTCTTCAGAATGAGCAGATCTGATCTGTAAAGCAAGTTAAAAGAGTTACTTTTACCCCCTTACCAATCCTCTACAAGACAAACAATGCTTAATTTGTGAGATCGAATTACAAAGAACTTATTATGACTGTGCAAGAACTTAATTCGTACTTGTTATGACTGTACAAGAATTGCAAAGTCAACTGTATTGAGGTCTCTCCAGACAAAATGTCCTTAATCTTGGTCAACCTCTCAGCATAAATTGCCTCATTAGGATCTGTATCATGCACATGCTCAGTCATTGTTGAAGTTCCTTCTGTCATTTGGACATCCTCTGCAGTAGCAGGATTTTCAGTTTGAGCAGAACCTGGATTAGATCTTGGCTGCGCAGATATTGGAGGTTGTAGCTTTGGAGCTGAAAGGCGGTCCCTAACATTTAATAGAAAAGCCTGGTGCTCATTCTCCACAAGATCAAAGGCTATCTGGAATGCCAAGAGAGCATCATCCCTATTTCCAGAGCGTAGCAGTTTCTCTAAAATGTTTGCTACACCTTCAGGTTCATCCAAAAACATTAAGCATTGGCATATGCTCAGAAAATCAGGAGAAGGCAACTTTTGGTACACATTAACAAGAAGACGAAGGACCTGCAAATCAAATAATGATCAGTATTCATCCATACTGCCCATCAAGATATGTTAGTCATACCACATGTTAGTTGATGAACCAACAATCAGCAGAACAAGTAGAGCAGAAACTTGTTAAATGATCATCAAAAATGCATGCATAATTTGTAGACCCAAACAAGCACTGAACGCAAGAGTAAGACTACAAAATATAGAACATGTTCGCAACAACGATAAATTAATCAGAACATTAACATATTAAAAGTGCAGATTTAATCAATTTAAGCCACGTCTACGTTTGATCAATTATAAGTTGATGAACCTACTTACCTCACGTCGATACTCTCTTAGATTAACAAAAGAATGAGAGACATTAATGCAATAGGACAGGCTTCCATGAATATTATCACTCCTAGTGATTGCTTCCTCAAGTTTGTCCAACCTTCGACATTCAATGGCAATTCCCATTGCCTGTTGATATTTTCCATCCACAATACACCTAACAGAAGAAATGATAAGATAACTAGAAGGATCACAGATAAAAATGGCTAAGAGAGTTTACAAATACATACTTATCCAGCATTCTCTCAACAATGGTCTCCAACCTAGCGTCAACATTTATTGCATCAGTTGATTCAGCTGCCTTAGACTTTAGACTAGCATACTCATCAATGGCCTTGGCTGATGATGTAGACAAAAAAAATGTAAAATCAATGGCCCAAAGACTTATCATGTAACTTGGCTATGCCAACACATGACTAGATATCAAAATCAAAAACCAGAGGAGGACAGATTATAATGAACCAACAAAAAGGTGTAAATCTGGCAATAATGCTGACAGTTAAGTTAAGAACGTCACTGGTGCTGTTACATTTAGCAAGTCAAATACAATGAAAACTCTAAAGCCTCAGAATTAACATCGCCATCTCCCACGATATGAAAACAATGCAAGTTGATCAGAATAATTACCAAGAAGAGTGTGAACATAATCAGTATCCTCGGAAACATCAAACTCGGAGCCAGCACCAAGGGCATAAGACAATGAGTCATTAAGTTCACCCAAGTAATAGAATACCTGAGACAAGAATCCAGTTAAGCTAAGATTATCATGGTTGAAAAGAAATAAAACTGTAAAAAGATTCTTATCCAGATTGGACCTCTCCAAGGACACTCTGTATTTTGATTCATTTGGATTTTTACCACTAAACAAGGACAGAGCTCATCAATAGCTTTTTTCAATTTGAAGGTTAACAAACAAGATGCAAAAGTCTAAGCTCTTTTGCATCACATGAAATCTCAGAAGGTCGTTATCACATACATATATATGAAATATTTGTATCCAAGGGTAAAATTC
>JANIJF010000005.1:15210599-15221476 GCA_024520955.1 Erythroxylum bequaertii
ATATCCATCCTTATGATGTGACCAGAGAAGAAAGTACCAAAACCAGTAAATCAGACAAGAAGAAGAGAGGTTATCTCAAGATTTCAATGCATGTGAAGTGTTTGAAGACAAAAAGATTAATGACTACTTGTAAATGTTAGCACATTAACTTCGCATCACATGGATGCCTGCCAAACCAATTCTAACTAACAAATTTCTGTAAGCAACATAACTTCCTAGAGTACAATATCAGTACTTCTACAATTATGCTGAGTACGAGATAACTTTAAAAATTCAAGAAAGGAACAAATTAATGTAAACAGCTAAAAGAGATTTGTTTGTTTAATTAAAAATGGTGGAATATCATCCCCTTTTAATATTGAAAGATAAAGACACATCATGGACATGCTAAAGCCGTGAAGCTTGCATCAAAAACCACTCTAGTTATAGAAATGGGTGACGATGATCAAGTTCAAAGCAAAGACAATATAGTAACATGTATGAGCTACTGTTTTCTTACTCACACCAGGGTCTTAGATATGAATCAGACAATTAGATAACTAACTTGATAAACTACTCGTGTTAAACGCTAAGATGTCACATGAATGTTATTGCCCGCTCAGAGATGGAAGTTAAAGAAGATTAAAAGGTTCAACAACAATTTCTGTTCAGTTAAATCACCAAGTCGCCGACTAAACATAAATTAGGATAAAAAATAAAGGAATATCGAGTTCTTACAAACAAGGTCAGGGAACAGTACAGCGAAAATTTCGGAGATCAGAAAAATAAAAAATTGACAAAACAAGTAGTGGAAATATATAATTCGGAGCATGAGAGAAACATAATAAACGAATATAGGCTGAAAACGAAGTACGATTTCAATGCACATTCCACTTAAAATTCAAAGCTGGAAACAAATGCCTAAGAAGCTTAATTCACGAGAAGACGCTATAATACGCAAAATGATTTTAAAAATGAATACAAAAGGGAGCATAACAAATACCAAAATCATTATAACTATAATCAAAATCAAATCCCCAAATTGCTAAGACAGAAAAAGAAAAACTCGTAAAATTTAAAAATCAGAAGCAAAAGCATTCAAAGAGTTGAAAAATCAGTTTTGGGTATTAACAGAAGGGAGGAAAACCCACCTATCTCTACCTTCAATCTCCAAAAAATTCTCCCCAAAAGAAGCTTCAACAACCAAATCGTTGCTCACAGCCTTCTGGCTGGCATATTCTGAAATAAACTCTCCTTTATTTGTTCCGCCATCCTCCTCCTCCTTTTGTCCAGAATCAGCAAAAGGTTTGCGAATAGGGTCAGGGCTAGATTGTTGATCGTTGTTGTTGAGTGCGTAACCTTGGCGCTTGGAATCATGCAAGAGGATAGGGAGTTTCTCGAGGCGGCGGCTCCGGAGCTGGAGGTAACCGGCAGAGACGGGGGAAGTGTTGAGGTGAGCTTGGCGTTGGAGGGCGAGAGTCTTGGCTCGTGTACGGACGCCGAGAGAGAGGTCCATTATGGCGACTTCACCTGCCGTTTTGGCCTTCTTCATGTACTTACCCATTTTGTCGACCTTTCAACTATCTCGTATCTCTATATATCTCATGGAGTGAAAGAATAAGAGAGAGAAGTGATAAGAGAAGGATTCAGGAGAAGTACAAAGGTGGTTTAGGCAGTTGTTTGTTAGGGCGGAGAGAAGGAGAGAGCAAAGCAAAGTGTGTGTTTGTGTTTGGCAGGAGAGGAATGGAGAGTGAGGAAGAAATCAGAATAAAGGCGTCGGTGTAGGGCAGAGTAGGGTTGGGACTTGGGAAATGGATGGATTTACATATTCTCGTGAGAAGTTAAATGCATTTTTTCTTCAACCTTGATATGTTTCATATATAATTAATGAATAATAAGTCACGCTCATTTAATTAATATTATAAAATACAGAATAAAGTACTTAGTTTATCATGTCATAAATTATTTTAATGTTCCATTTCTAAATTGTTCAATTAATATAGAATAAATTCTGTAAAGTTAAGATATTCAGCAACAATCTAAAAAGCAAAAGCGAAACACCAACCACAAGTATCATTGGCGACATTATCTCGCTGGACGATATGACGAGAAAAAACATTGGATACCCTTTTTGAAGTGGCCAAGTGGAAAGTGCAGTCTCATTATTTCATAATTATCGCTCTCAACATTTATTTTCTTGTACAATAACCACCACGCTCCTGTTACTGAATCGGTGCTCCACGCGCAACTCCATGTTCGTACACTTTTGACGGCCTTTAAAAATCTAGCAGCCAGACTCCCAAAATCCCAATTCCTAAGGGAATCATAAGAGTTCCACCAACTCATACATTAAATAAATGAGTTTGAATATCAAACTAATCCATTGTTTACTGAAGGGACGAGGAAGCCCTACATAATGAAACGTTTTACTGGAAATCTCTGAAATCAAGTGCCAATTTATGACCAATAATATTGTGTGGAAACCTCTTAACAAACATTTTAGCAACCATCGAACATGTTTCTGTCCAGATTGTAGCTTTAAGGTTCAAGAAATGCAAGAACCCCACTGCAAGGAACCTCAAACCCTTTTATGAAGTAAAGATAAATAATGGAATTGAAGAGACAATCGTACGTTATTTCCTACTTTCTTCTCCAGGATCATAGTTCTGAGCCTATATATAGACTACACATACTTGATATTCATGGATTTTGAGGCACCAAATCGCAGGTTTACTTCCATATCTTCACAGTCTTGTCATGACTTGCAGAAGCAACCATCCCAGTAACTGGTGATTGTGCCAGAGCTGATATAACGCCGTCATGAGCCGTCATGGTCATACATTTGTTCTCAGCCATGTTCCACAGTTCCAATGACTGCACGAGAATGATAGTTTACAATGTAGATAACATTAGCCACTACAACAGTTATAAACTACAACAAATAAAACATCTTTGGAATAAATGACCTCAAAAATATTTCCATATTGCACATCCCTTAAGGGTCAAAGGAATAATTTAGTTTCCTACAACTTGGACAATAAACATCGTTGAATTGAAGCCACTTGAGCGAAACAAGATGGTTAAGTTAGAAGTGACTTCAGTTAAATATGAATCATCCTATCCATCCAACTTCATAGACACAAAAGAGTATTTGTGCACCAAACACTGGGATATGCTCTCATCTATAAAGGACATAAAAATCCAACAAGAGCTTATAACACAAACAAGCATATCACAAATTGAAAAAGTATGGTACCTGGTAGCCTCCAATAACCAAGAGAGTAGAATAGCTTGGATGAAAGGCACAGGAATGAAACTTATTCCCACTTGAATTGAGTTCATGAATGCACTCTCCAGAGGCCAATGACCACACTTTGACAGACTCTTGACTAACAGATGCCAAGTAATCTCCATTTACGTCCCAACAAACTGAGTGCACCTCAGTGGAGTGGCCCTAAGTATTCGAAGGTGTCAGAACTTTGAAATTAACCATATACCAAGGGGAGAAGCAGTAGATATGTTTTCTATTGACTTCTTGTAAACTGAAGACTAGTACCTGTAATGTATGTGTCCGACTGTCACTCTCAACATCAAATATGGACACAATATTCTCTGATGCTGCAGCTAGAAGGTGTCCAATTCTTGGTTGAAATCTAACCTGAACATTACCTCCCTGCTCCTCAATATAAGTGAGAGTCAGAGCAGGCAACAACTTACATTATAACTTCAAGAAAATAAGTTAACAATAGCAAAAGAAAATTTAAAGCTGGCCTTGGATATGCGAGTGGAAACAGATTGTGTGATATTCCAGAAGCGGATCTCGTTGTTACTGTCAGAGGAGCAGAACAGCTCATGCTTCTTAGGGTGGAAATCAAGGGACATCACATGAGACGTATGACCTTTAAATAATTTCACGGAAAATCTTGGCTGCAAAATATGAGCTTCATTAGTTGCCTATAGTATACAGAACAACTAGGCAGTAGTTAAATTAAAAACTTAGCTACATAAATACATCTTGTTCTGGAACTCTTCAAACAAATAAAGTTAACTGAAACCAAATTCTTTAGATCTTTCAAAGAACAGAAACTAACTGTGCCCATCAACATGAAGTCAACAAAACAATGCAAACTGATGTTATCATAAAATTCCTGAAAAAAAAAATAGCCAATCACAAATAGTAACTAACACCATAGAAGAAAACAAAGGTGGAAGAAATTTACATCTGCACCATCCCATAGTCGCACGCTCGTATCAAATGAAGACGTTGCTAGCTGTGTTGAATTTGGTCTGAAACGGACATCAGTAATTATGTGGGTGTGTTCTTCCAGAGTGCATTCACTTTGCAGAGTCTCCATGTTCCAAAACACAACCTATTGACACAAAAACATTAGTATCCACATCATTGCTATCAATGACACATTTGTTCCTAGGTCTTATAGTTGTTTATAACAACCATAATCATCCTTGAAAGTTTACAAGGGAAAATATGCAATCAAACCATCCAAGTTTTAATAGATGAATCCTAAACTGTCACCCTCCTTTTTGCCATGTTCTGGAAGTTTGTCCTATCGAATCTTAAAGGACAATAATTGTGAAATTGCATGAAATGTCCTCAAAAATAATTTGCTGGTATATTTGTCAAGTTTTTTGGGAAGATGGTTTATATTTCTTCAATATAACAGCACATCAGGAGTTTTGGAGAAAAGGTTGTCTAACTTTGACAAGAAGTGTTCAACAACAAAAGAGAAAAACAAAAAACAAGGACCTCATGATCGTAGCAAAAGAGGAGGTTGAGCTACAAAAGGGTAGGACCTACTGTAAGGGTAAATCTGCTTGATCCAGTTACAGGAGATCAGTCGTATAAATTCACAAAAAGCCTGAGCATTATTCAAAATCATTCCATGCACATCCATTGAAAAGCATGATGGTTTTTATAAGTGTATGATCATAAGAAGTCAAATAGGAAGAAATTAAAAGAAGCGAATAATTATGTGATTATGAACAATGTTTATAGGTGGATCTGATAAGCTTCTTGGATTTTCCACATAAAAGGATACATCATTCAATTAGCATCCCTGCGATTAAACTATAATGCAGAAATAGCAAGAGATGATCTAACAACCAACTTGGATATTGGGGTAGAACACAATACCTTTTTGTCATGCCCAGCACTGGCTAACAACTTTCCATCAGTAGAGAAATGACAGCAAACAACTTTGCCATTGCTTTTCCGCAAGGAACCAACTTCATTAAATGACGAGCCTGAGATTACGAGAACATACTCATTCTTCTGGTCAACATAGTCAAGCAAAGATGCAGGCAAATAAAAATGTAGCTAACCCTTTGAAGATTCTGGGACATGTTCAGAAGTGCCCTTCTTCAATGTGCCAAACAAATCTCTTCCATCTCCATCATCTGGTGAAAGAAATGACTCCACATTATCATCCAAGGAGGCAAAGTCTGCAAAGTGATCCATGTCCTCCTGCATGAGAAACAAAATTAGGGATAGGTAATAATTGTGTCCAGAAATCTCAAATTTGCATAGTAACACCAATGGACTATTCATGACAAGCACACAATAGTAATAGAATCTGATATGCAGATAAGAGTCCAATGCCCACTTATAATCAAGCAAGTAGCATCAGATTAAGTGGACAATCAATTCTTTCCAACATTAGTGACTCTGCTAACTGCAGACAGTATAGACACACCCAACTCAATGATTATGTACTAGCATTGTTAGGCTAACTAACATCAGTGAAGATCTATATGCATAAAGAAATCATAAAAATTGCATGATGCTAGATCTTGCTAGACGATTGAATATCAAGAACTTTTTTGTACTAACTTGACTGATAATGACAATTAATATCTAGAGTGGCAAATGCACTTTGCAAGTCATAAAAACTTCCAAGCTAGAAAAGTAGTGTAGCTACCAAATATTTCTTAAACACTTCCATTTTCAGGTCAAAAATTTATACCAGCTGGTTTGTGGACGATGCAAGAGTTCCTGTACCATCATTATTATACATCATCAAGCCTTTTGATGTGCTATTAGCATGCTGCAGATTTCCCGTTGCAATTCCATCACCATGAGTTGATGGAGTTGATGGTTGAGAATTAGGCGAAGGACCGACTGTGTTTCCTGTGCCAGTACTATTAGCAGCTCCAGAAGATGAAGGGCCTTTCCTCTTTCGATTATTCTGAGACATCACATACAAGTGTCAATGATTAATTTTCGAACTCCAAATTGATTCTTGTTTCTCAAGCGTGTAAAGTTCAAATATCTTTAAACTCAAACCCAAGAAAAAAAATTGATACTATGATGTCAGATCAAAATGAAAAACCTGCTGTGCTTGCTGTGGCTGCAAAGGATCTTGTTGTTGAGAGGATGATTGCATCTGTGGCACATTTATCTGCTTTAAGATACAATAAGCACAAAGCAATTCATTGTTCTTAATAGAACATCAAAGAATCTGATATAGATATCCTTAAGGCTATTTTATGTACACTGGTAACAGGAATAAAAGCTTACCTTAGATGAAGTTGATTGCATTGGAGAACCAATAGAACCATCATTAATACTCGCTTGGCCATCTTTACCATGTAAAGTGGCTCGAGGTAATCCAACAAGTTTTCGTGGATCTATATCTCCATGTGATGGTAAAGTAGCATGATTACTTTGTGCCTGAACCTGTGCCAAAAGCTGTTGTTGTTGTTGCTGAGGCAAAAGCTGAAACTGGCTTGCACCATGCAGAAGAGGTCTTTGAACTTGTCCACCCAAACTTGGTCGAATCTGCTCAAGTCCCTGTATTGTAGAGAATACAGTTTGTTATAATAACTTATTTGATATTTTAAATGGTTCTCTTCGTAAAATTGCTCCACAATGAACTTACAGTTAATGGCCACCCCTTTAAAGGAAGGTCACTGACTCCAGGGTTCATTCCTGAATGATAAACATAAATGAATAAGAAAATCATTGAGTTGGAAAAACCCAGGAACCAAACTACTCCAAAAGGTTTTACTTTTGTAGGGCAGTCCAACTAACAAGAATAATTTTGGCAGCTATTTTTCCCATTATCTAGAAGCTATAAATTCTCAATGAGTAAAATCATGCCAATGCAGCTGAGGTAGATGCTCACCTGATTTTTTGTATTATGTAGAAATAATAACAACACATGCACAGAATGTTCTTTCTCGGGAATATAATTCTTAAAATCTAGCTTGACCTCCTCTACTCTCCTAAAGCCTCAGCCAGTGAAAAAATATGGAAACGCAACCCATTCTTAGAAGGAAGAACATAAGATGATAAATTTTGGAATTTGCAAGATATGCAGCACAAATAGAACATGCAGAGATTGACCTCCTTCTTTTTCATCCCAAAAATCATCAAGCTCTCTCTCTCTCTTTCTCTCTCTCTCTCTCTCTCACACACACACACACAAAAGCAGCACCCAACATCATTTCCATCTCCAAATTGCTGAAATGCAACAAGCCAAGGGTAAATCCTCTCTTTCACCCACTTTTGACAAAAGAATCCAGTGCAGCGAATCCCTTTGGCTCAACAAGAAGTTCCAAGACAAGAGGCTAGATCAAAGAGTGCAAACTAGAGATGAATAAGAGCGAACTGTTGATTGGTGAGTAGGCATTGCATTGGATGGTAAGGAAATAAGAGATTCTCATCCTTTTTCATCTCATTTCGTAACTTTCTCTAAAGAGTCTGCTGTCCAGAACTTTGATACACAATATCAATAATTATTTAACAAGATAAAGGTGCACATAGGTATCTGCCTCTTAAAATCCTATTTACCATTCACAACGAGGTAAACCTACCTGCATTTCCTATTCCAGGTCTGGACTGTATCATCCCATGTCCATAAGTTGAAGGAGCCATAGGTAAGGATCTTCGAGCACCAGAGCTAACATCACCTTTCACATCCTGAAAGTTGAGAAACAAATAATCACTCCAACTAAGAAGGCAAGTAGGCAACTAAAGAGCATCCAAGATGTTGAAGCACTTGAAGTAAAATGTGTTGAAGTGTTATGTTGTGCTGCTAAATTTGTACCTGCATCTGCTGCAATGCAGCAGTCACACTTCCAGGATTTCCTTGGACCAACTGGCTGTGGTAGTTCGAAAAAGTCAACATCCAAGAATTATGTAGAAGTTCTACTAAACATTACAGTTGAAATTACCCAGGATGGTTTGTAGCTGATTTTAGGATGGCCATCCTTGCATCAAGAAGAGGTTGAGATGTATCAGAATCCACTGGATTAGGATGTTTCATACGTTCCTCATATATTTTTGCTGCCATTGCACTAGCGTTTGATTGCCCCAACATTCCATCAGAACTTAAAGAATTTACAGGCCCACCAAGAGGTGGAGTGTTTGCACCTCCCCGTTGTAACTGAGCTTGACGCATTAGTTGCAACTGCTGCATTTGCAACTGTTGTTGTTCTTTTGCTTTTACTTGTTGTGCCTGTACATAAAGAACGCATCAACATTGTGCACAATCGGATAGCAGCACTACAGTTCTAATTAGAAATCTATGAAGTCACCTCCATATATGCTGCAGCAGCCTCTGAATGTTTCTCATTTGTCCGTGCAATAAAAATGTCCCAGAAGACAGACCACCATTCGAAAAGAAACCCTCCAGGGGCATCAATTGCTGCATATAAAGCCAGAAGTTAATTGAAAAAAAGAACCCTTTTGGCACAGTTTTGAAGTGGCAAGCTATAAATATTCGTTTGCAACATATCATTCAAAGCAACCCATTGTCACCCAAAACTTGCACATTCCATTACTTTAAATTTAGAAAAATATAAATATTCACAATTATCATCATTACCTACAGGGTCCGGGGAAACTTTTCCTTCAGTCATGAATGACTTTGCGGTGGCATGGAGCTTCTTCTTCACCAAATAGTCATATATATAAACATCAAGCCTACGATATGGATCATTACCAGCAAAAGTTACAAAAACCCCTATGGTGGGAAATCAATAAACACATAGATCAACTAATAAGAAGTAGTCACCAATAACTTTCAAGGGAAATTATACATACATTTTATCAGCTTCCCAATTACTCGTCGCCATGGTTACAGTTCAAAAAATCGAACTGACCCCGACCCAACTGAAAACTCAAAGCAAAGACCTTTAATCAACTTAATTAAATAAATACAAAACAGAACAAATTAACCCATCAAACCCACATTCCAGTTATACTAAATTCAACAGACAGACACAGGAAAAGACATCTTAAGAAAGGAAACAACAGAACAATGACATAGAACTCCTTAAACAAAAGCAAATAATCAAATTCCAAAGTACATTAACAAGAAAAAAATTCAAACTAACCTCTAAAGTATCAAACTTTAGACTGGATCAGCGCTTCTAAATTTGGAATCTTGAGTTCAGTCGGGTAGTGGTATCACTAAGAACAACGATCGTAATTACTCATCCATTTTCTCTAAAATTGACAAAAGAACCCCAAACCCTATATTACAATAAATAAGACGGACCGATTTTGAACAACACTGATCAAATCAACTAGATTTACAAGAGATTCTGTTGCCTTTTCATTATAGAGTTTTGTTTTTAAAAATTACTGAGAACGGAATGACGCGTTTTATATAGGGACAACGAGGAGCTTGGAGATACTAGATTTTATGGTGGTCCGAAGCTGAGGTTTTACGTCCAAAGCTCAGGTTTGGAAACTAAAGGAAGAAGGTCTTTCCTCCTTCGGTCTCGTTGTATACCTTACCCGAATCCAACTGCAGAACTCGGGTCGAGTTAAGATCGTGCAAAGCATGCACTTACTTTATCCTTAATAACCAAGTTGGACTTGAGATATATATATCTGTGCGTGTATGTATACATTAATAAAGACTATACTGACTGAGAGCAGATTCTAAGTTACATGTAATTGAAAATTTTAATACATGTGATGAGGTAATGCTCAATTGTAAACATTTTCTCTATTCTTTATTAAGAGAGGAATTCACACACTCATTAATTTTTTGACTGCAGCAATATTTTTGGTATTTATCAAACATATATTTCAAATAAATTAATAACTTAAAATTAAATAATAATTTTTTTTGTAGATAATTATCGGAGCCTCTCCCTTATAATGAACCTAACCTAAACTCTTGAAAATAATTAGAGGATTTTTATGAAAATTTAACTTCAATACGTATAATGTAGATAAGGTACTTAAAAAAGTTTTTCATAAACCACGTGATGGAAGACTAACATCGAAATCTAAATGCAATCAATCATAAGTTCAATAATGTCTACTATTATTAATAACATATACTTATTACACTTTTATTTTAGTATAACTAAAATTTAGGATAAAACAGATGTGGCTCCTTTCTTCTAATTTAAATAAATTAAAAATCTCACTTTTTTAATTTTTAATTTTTAAAAAAATCTTTTAGTTTGTTTTTTAGTAAAATATAAGAAAATAGAAGTGGTGTAAATATTACTCATAAACCAATTAAATGCTGTTGACTAAACAACTACCCAACTCCACTTTTAAATTAGGATTGAATTAATTAAACTTGACTTAAATTAATAATTTATTATAATTATCTTAAAGTATTGGTTTCAACCTAATTTAATTGGTTTAAATCGAATTTAAGAGTTAAGTTAAGTCATCATATCAAGTAGCATATGATTAATTGATACGTGATGTTTATGTCACTTATGTTTCACCATTATTTTTTAACAAAAGCTTAAGATGAGTTTTTCTTAAAAATTAAAAATTTTGAAAATTTTATAGATTAGAAGTTTTTTAGTTTGAAACTTAATCTAGACTTGGATTTAATTAAAAAAGACGTTATTTTATACTTTGTATTTAAAAAAATATTTTAGAAAATTAGTGAGACCTGCCC